>PITA01002819.1:0-152354 GCA_004023965.1 Spilogale gracilis | reverse complement strand
CTTGGCTTATTTCACTCAGCATAATCTCTTCCAGTCCAGTCCATGTTGCTACAAAAGTTGGATATTCATCCTTTCTGACGGAGGCATAGTATTCCATTGTATATATGTACCACATCTTCTTTATCCATTCATCTGTTGATGGGCACCTTGGCTCTTTCCACAGTTTGGCGATTGTGGCCATTGCTGCGATGAACATTGGTGTACATGTATGGCCCTTCTTTTCACTACATCTGTATCTTTGGGGTAAATGCCCAGTAGTGCAATTGCAGGGTCATAGGGTAGCTCTATTTTCAATTTTTTAAGGAATCTCCACACTGTTTTCCAAAGCGGCTGCACCAGTTTACATTCCCACCAACAGTGTAAGAGAGTTCCCCTTTCTTCGCAGCCTCTCCAACACTTGTTGTTTCCTGACTTGTTAATTTTGGCCATTCTGACTGGTGTAAGGTGGTATCTCAGTGTGGTTTTGATTTGAATTTCCCTGATAGCTGAACATTTTTTCATGTGTCTGTTGGAGTTTGCTGATATTTTTGCTATCCATTCTAATCCAGGCCTGGGAAGCCCCAAGCTGGCCTGTCCCAACACTAAGGAATTCTTAGTCTTATAATCTTTGAAATGTTGTCATAAAGGTGTTTGATTGGGGCGCCTGGGTGGCTTAGTCCACTGAGCATCCAGCTCTTGATTTAGGTCCAGGTCATGATCTCAGGGTTGTGGGTGGGATTGAGCCTCGCATGAGGCTCTGCACTCAATGTGGGGTCTGTTTGAGATTTGCTCTCTCTTTCTGCCTCTGCCCCACCCCCTGCTTGCACGCTCTCTCTCTCTCAAGTTAAATAAAATCTTTAAAAAAATAATAAAGGTATTTGATTGGTACCAAGAATTTTGTAGTTCCTTAAATAGTGCTCTATATTATATATGTCTCCCAAACTGTATGTGAAAGAAGTTACAATGTTTCATTGTATTAAATAAAAAGTGTGCACTTCCATCTGACTCTTGATTATTCAGTCACTCTTAAGTACATTGTCCCCGTTGACCTATATCTACACTTCATCTACTTACCATAGGGAGGAGAAGCACTTTAAAAGGGAACTAGCTGTCTTCTCAGAGCTAACCTTACAAATCTATAAAGTGACGCTGTGTGCCATCTCTTGATCTCTCCCATGTGAACAGAAGGATACCAAATAAGCATAGTTCCAGGGAACACAGTACCTGACATTTCCTTGCTTTGGGTGTTCTCCCCTTTATTCCTGTTACACCTAGCAAAGAGAAACACAAGCCTCCTTGCTTTTTCCCAGTATGGAAATCTGCAATCATCCATTTAGCCTCATTTCCCTGGGAGTGCTTGTTCCATTTATATAAAGTTGTGTTTGGATCAGGATGCTTCTGCCACATGACCAGCGATTGTGCATGATACAGGAAACAAATAAAATGTACGACAGCCGATTTGACATATGTTTGAAATAGCGTATCTATATGGTTGTTATTTCATTTCTGGATAATTAGATCATTTCTGCATGTTATAATAACTGGCATTTGTTTCATAGTTCTGAAACCCAAGAATGCATAGAGTCCTCATAGAGTAAGAGAAGACCATCTGAGCGCCCTCTAAAAGCCCCAGACAATCTAGCCAATGAAGCTCCGTGGGTGCTGAAGGCCTCCATGCTTTGCCTCCCACCTCCATTCCCAGGCCACACACACAGAATGAGGCCAGACGCACTGGCCCTCGGTCATTCTTGGCTTAGGATCAGAGACCTAAGCTGCGGTGGTTTGGGGCCTATGTAAAACATAGAAATTGGATAAAGCTGTCTTAATCCTTAGGCTCCTTGCAGAAAGTTATGCAGAGCTACAAATTATCTCTTCTCTCCCCACCTAAGGCATCATTTGCATGGAAGAAATGAGTTGCAGAGTACAGTTAGAGGAAGGCCCCCCTGGTTAGACTAGATTAAATCTGGCATATTAGAAATGCAAGGGGATTATAAACAAACACCTTCAAAGATCAGGAAAGGGTAAGGAAAAATTTGGGGTCCTTTTTCATCTTCATCTAGTAGTTTTGAGACTCAGCTGTGTCTCCCACTGGGATTCAGGCACATGTGGAATATCTGAGAAGACAGTGGACTGCGAAAACTGCACATGCATGTTTCCTGAACTTTTAGAGCTGGATTCGAAAAGACAGAGAATGTTACTATCACAGTCCCTGCCCATCCACGCATTGCCACCTTCCCAGCTGTAGAGATTCAAGCCCCAGGAAATAACTACAGGCAAAAAGGATGGAGATATTTTCACATCTTGTCCTGGAAGATATTGAGGCATCAGCAGCCCACTTTGGTTTCCAGCAAGGAAATACTATACAGAGTCAAGAAGCACCGCACTTGACTATCTCCACCCTTGCAATTTCAGGCACACTGTCAGGCAGTGCACGGACCTTGTGCTTCCCATGGAAGGTGGCTGCAGACTCAACGGTAAGACAGGCTTAAGTAGCTGCTGCACAGACAGAAAACATCCAGGAGAAGCTGGAATGTGGTAACCAGAACTGACTGGGTGATAAGCACTTGAGTGACAAGCTCTGGCATCCTGTGACACAGTTGCACACTTGTCTGACAGGTGCCGGAGATCTTAGTTTACGCGGCAGTGGGTAAGAGTCAGTGCAGTTTGAGTCACTCCCACTAAACAGTGCTTGGTACCCATAGGCTGCTGAGACTCAGGGAAAGGCATAGCCATTTAACATTTATTAAAGTCCCACTAGACCCAGTAATGTCTCAATAAATATTGAATGAATGAATGAATGAACGAATGAATGAATCAGTGAGTGAATAGATGAAATAGTGAAAAAAATGAATGAAAGTATTAAGATAATAAAGAACAGTCTCTACACCACGGTCTCTCAAAGTGTGGTCCCTACCATCAACATTAACTTCCCCTGGGAATTTATTAGAAATGCAAATGCTTGAACTCCACCCCAAACCTACTGGATTTATTTGAGATTCTGGAGGAGAGGCTCTGAGATCTGTATTGTGACAAGCCCTCCAAGTAATCTGAAGCATGCTAAAGTTTGAGAACCATTGCTCTGCTCGAGGAACCCCAAAAAGAATGGGGCAGTCCAGGGAGAAGATAGAAAAATGCCACAAGAGAAAAGATAGAATAAAGCAAAAAATTGTAAGAAGATTTGAAACAGCATTTGTAATTCATGAGAAGTTATTCTCTACCTTTCCCTCCTTATTAGAGTTCATTTCCTCCTTGACACTTCATCCATTGGTTGGGAAATGACAGAATACACTAATATCACATGTTCTGCCCAGTCAGGCACCCTCACCTACCCAGCCCTATTGACTCTATCCCCTTTCTCAAAGCCGGGTCGTAGCATGGAGATACTGGGAAAAGGATAAATCTTGGAAACAACAATCACAAACCATAGAACGGAAACCAGGAGCACTCCTGGGTGTGGAGGGAGTCTCTGGAAAATTACAGCAAGAAATCAAATCCTCTACAAGCCAACACCAGTTTTGTACCTATAAAGAAACCTTTTATAGGAAAAACATGCTCTTTTCCAAAAAGTGGTCATAGGGTTTCCATGGCCACATAATGTGTAGCATAGACAACAATTATAAGCCAAAAATCCTTGGTGAGAAGCCTGGAATGAATGGGTTCTGAAATATAAAAAGTGAGCAATACAAAAGCAGTATAACACATAGAAGAAAATTAAATATTTGTGTAAGAATGAACATGTCGTTTTCCTAAATATAACACAAATCACCCATTTTCCCACAGAAAATAACCAAGGCTTTGGTTAAGAATGGACATTATTCTGCAGTTCTTTGGGTTGGGTAATAAAGTAAACTTGATTGAGGTAGTCACCAGCTCAGAGGCAACACTCCCCTTTTTTTTAAATCTTTGTACTAATTGCTTATGATATAGAAATAGCCAGAAATACAGTTTATGACAATAAATCTGCATTTATCCCATTGATTTGAAGAATTTGTAAACAAAATATTCTTAGCTGGGTGCTTTTGGCAAGCGCAGTGAACTGAATGTTTGTCAGATTCATACATTGGGATTCTAATTACCAAGGTGAGATAAATGTGAGGCAACTGGAGACAGGGACCCTGGGAAGTAACCAGGTCATGAAGGTAAAGCCCTCAGGATGGAAACATTGCCCCAGTAAGAAGAGACAAAAGAGAGCTTGCTTCCTTTCTCTGGTCTCTGCCATGTGAGGAAAGAGCAAGATGGTAGCCATCTGGGAACCAGGGAAAGGGTTCTCACCAGAACCCAACCATGCTAGCACTTTGATCCCAGACTTTCCAGCCTTCAGAACTGTGAGAAACAAATTTCTGTTCTTTAATCCATCCAGTCTGGGGTAATTTGTTATTGCAGCCCAAATTAAGACACCAAAATATTTCATTTTGCTCAGTTTCCTCATCTGAAAAACTTATTATATCCAGCTCATAGGGCTATTCTAATAGTAGTATAATAGTTTAATAGCAGCACTTCATGGAGTTGGTGTGAGGATTATCTGAATCCATAAATAAAAGCTATTTCCATACAACAACAAAAAGTTAACTTTCATTCCTGGGAAACCATGATGGGGAAAACAGACCTTAGAAATAGTCACTTTTTATGGGCAAAGAGACATTCAGAGTTCATCGTGCCCATTTATGTGCTGATCTGGGGAGAGGTCATTCAATTATTGGCTCACTTTATCTTGCCAGTTCTCCTGGCAGATATCTCCCTATTATGGAAAAAATTCTAATTTTCAGAGACTAATTTTTCAGAGACTGGGTCTAATTTTCTTTAGACTTCTACAATACTCTTTTGGAGTTTTTTATTTAAAATCTTTTTGGTGCAGCTACCATGTGACAGACATTGTCATGTCACTTTGGATGTAGCAGCAAAAAGATTTTCAGTGGGCTAGCAGTCAAGGGGTGTATAGGAACCGACCTTCCAGACCAGATTGCCTTCTAAGACTTTCCGCTCTGTCAGTTCTCCACCTTCTTGCTCATCTGCCACCCTTAGAACCTGCCCACACCCAACACACATACTATCTAGGTTCAGATTTCAAGTTTTCTCATTGTCTTGTAGATGATGCTCAGACACAACATCAAATATGACAACTCTAATCTGGCCAAATTTATCATCTGCCAAGTAATGGTACTAGACTGGCTTGATTAGTTTTATAGATTATTCATTTTCATTTATGAATAATTCATCCACCAATCCATCATAAATTTCAAACTGAACCAAAGTTTATTTTCACTTATTCCCTTATTGGATCCTGGGGTGGAGGGCAGGGAATACATTTTTCTTTTCCTTAAGTAAGGAAAGAATCCTTTTAAAATAGTTGATTTTCAGCTAACAAGTAGGTAACTTTTATTCTCAGATACATATTTTTTAAATAAATAAGTTTGATAAGATGGGTTTGGAATTTCTTCAGCTAAAGCTTTTAAATGTCTAAGAAGTTGGTGAATCTAAGTATATCACAAAACTTCTGTATTGCTTTTCTTAAGTTTTCCATGGAGAACATAATTTGAGATTAAAGTATGTAACTTCTGCCTCAACAGTATGTCAGGTTAGATACTCTCAAAGGCTTTCTTACTTTAAACCTAAACCCAGGATAAATAAGAAAAAACATATATATTCCACTGTTTTTACAAGTTTTCTAAAAAGGAAGGACTCTCAAATTTATAACTTTCACAAATTGTTATCACTTTATATGAGGTGAACATAAAAAATCACCAAGTATACAAAGAAGAAAAAAGAAAACTGAGAAATTTTAGAATTATCAGAATTTAAATACAAATTTAGTATACATACAAAATGTTTAAAGGAAGACAAAGTGAGCAAGCAAGAAAAAAATTTTTATATAATGAGGACATTCTAAAAATAAATTTAAAAAATAACATTTGGGAAGATAAAAGAAATTGTTGAAATTAAAATGTAGTGGATAGGGGAACCTGGGTGGCTCAGTCAGTTGAACATCAGCCTTCAGCTCAGGTCATGACCCTGGATCCTGGGATCGAGCCCTACTTTGAGCTCCTTGCTCAGTCTGCTGCTCCCTCTGCCTGCCTCTCCCCCTGCTTGTGCTCTTTCTCTCTCTCCCTTTATGACAAACAAATAAATAATTTTTTTAAGATTTTTTTTATTTATTTGACAGAGAGAAACACAGCCAGAGAGGGAACACAAGCAGGGGGAGTGAGAGAGGGAGAAGCAGGCTTCCCACAGAGCAGGGAGCCCGATGTGGGATTCGATTCCGGGTCTCCGGGATCATGACCTGAGCCGAAGGCAGTCGCTTAACCAACTGAGCCACCCAGGCGCCCCAATAAATAATTTTTTTAAAAAAATTAATGGAAAAAATTTTAGGAATTTCAGGAGTGCCGAAAAGTGCATTCAAAAATGCCCTCGAATGGCTGGTCAGCTTCTGAGCTGTGAATGTGCAAGGCAATCCTGGAGAAACGCAGTAAACAGCAGACAGGAAGCTTAAGAACGGAGGTGGACTTCAGCAACCAAACAGCACCAGGGTGTTAAAAGATTGCTATTGAAGATGGAGGAGACTTCAGGCCTGAGACCTACTCCTATGAGGAAAGGCAGAACCAAAATAGGCATGACAAAGCTGAAAAACAAGTTTTGACTGGATCAAGGTCATTCACCATAACTCTGACTAAAAAATCTTAACAGTTTTTGGAATAATATTATATAAAGCCTCTACAACTTATCTTCTATAATCTGAAAAGCAACTGAAAATTATAAGCAGACTAAAAATAAAAGCAAATGACCAAAGAAAAAAAAGTAAGAAATAAAGAGATAAAGGCATTATCCACACAGCCACCACAGGAGCAGGTGTATTGCTGGCCCTGGCCGCGTGGCGAAACCCAGTCCAATTCTATTTGGACACTGTTGGCATCTGGGAGCATACTTCCCTGCACACTGGACTTCCCTTAGCCCAGGCTACTTCTTAGCCACTCTTCTCTCCATGTGCCTGTGCAAGTCAGTGCCCTCCTGCACCAAAATGGCCCCCATGGTAGACTGCCAGTGGTCATCAACCCCAAAGGCCACTGAAGATTTCTTGTCAGAAGAAATTTAACTGGCTTAAATAAGTTCTGTAAAATAAGATTTGAAAACCTTGCCCTATACAATAAGACCTGTATAAATTTTGTTTGGACCATGCATTAGAAGGCAGGGTAAAAATGGCTGCCGGTCACATTCTGAACTGCTGAAAGGTTCTCTAGCTTTAACCAGGGGATGACCTGTCCTTACAGGATTCAGACTTCTTAAAAAATTATTTGTTCACTATAAAAAGAGATTAAAGAAATCATGAGGGAAGGCAAAAAAATCTCAGCAAGTATAGAAATCTTAAGAGTATCCACATGACTGTTCAAAGTGTCAACACATTTATCCTAAGACCTATGTAGTAAGTAAGAGCCTTTTGTAAAGTGTTGCTTATTTGTAAGTTGGCATATATGAAATAGTCTCAATGAATAATGAGTTACTAGATGTGCTTGAAATGAGAACTTTGTGCCTATGAAAGTCACAGCAGTCTTTCTTATTTCAAGTGTATTATGGTACTCACTTGTTTATTTTATTTTTAAAACAATAAAATATGCCAATATTATAAAGGATTATAATCTTGTTACTGAAACAAGAAAAAATTTTTAAAACAATTCTCACTTCTGTATAAAATAAGATGTTCTGCTTCCATTGTTTTTTCTAATTATCCAGTGTATTAGTGATGCCCTGATCTGTTGTGGGGCAAGTCCATGAACTAAAAGAATTTGTGCTGGAATTAATTCAAGAGTGTCTGATTCAATGGTGAATAGTTGGTTGACCAAACATCAAGTAACAGTCTTTTTTTTTTTCCACTTTGGCTTTAGCTTGATAATTCATGAATTGGTATATTTCTGTTTAAAATCATATGCCATCAGTTTTTAATCTGCTTCCAATATTGAAAATCTTTTTCAGGCAATATTTTCAGGAAACAAGAAACTATAATTATTTTTACTCTGGGATCCTAGTTAATGAATGCAAAGAGGTTAGAGAGATTTAGAGCTACTCATCATTTAAAAGTTAATGTTTATTTTCAGTATGTTTAATATGGGTAACTTTTTTTAGCAAGAGGAATAATGTTTACTGATTAAATATGGGAAATAAAAGGGGTTCCAAGGGTGGCTGACTCTTGATTTTGGCTCAGGTCTTGATCTCAGGGTCATGGGATGGAGCCCTGCATCAGTCCCCATACTCAGCGGGAGTCTGCTTGAGATTCTCTCTTCCTCTGCCCCTCCTCTCTCCCTAAAATAAATAAATAATTTTTTTTAATGTGGGAAATAATAGTTAAGACATCAAATTCTATTTCAAGACAGCAGATTTCATTTTTTATGACATGTCTTATTTTCCTGAGCTATAAAATAGACATAAAGATTTAAAAGAGAGAGTGAGAGAGAGATAAAGAATGTACAGGTGACTCAGACTTTAAAACATTAATATTAGTAAGTTAAAAAAGCAGAAGATGAGGAGTGGCAAAATTTCAATGGAAATTGGGACTGATGAAAAGGAATCAAATGGACATTTTTAATCTGAAAAATAAATAAGTATATATATTATATATGAGTATGCATTAAAAAGAGTTTATTTGGGTTCAAAAGGCAAATTGGACAAAGTAAAAAATGCAATGTTTGTAAAATCAGAAAAAGTTCCATAGGAAATATAAAAAACTAAGTGTCAGAGAGGAAATGGGGAAAAATAAAAACAGTATTTAAGAGATACATTGGACACATCTCAAAGATTTAATGTATAACTGGATGTCCAGAAGAAAAGAGAAAAACAATGTGGCAGAAACAATACTGGAAGAGATAATGACAGAGAATTTTCAAACTGACAAAAGACATCAATTCGAAGCTCAAAAAAAAAAAAAATGCACTGAGATCAAGAAAAGATATGCCAAAGAAAACTACCAATAAACACCTCATAGTCAACTTACCAAAAATGAGAATAGATGATGCTGAGAATTTGTAAACTGAAAGGTGGGTCAGAAAAAGACAGATGAACTGAAGCACAGACAGTTAAAAGGATAGAAAATATAGAATGGATCATATGAGACACTTTAGACATGATGATGAGAAAAGATGTAAAACAAGAATGATTCGAGGTGTAAAAGAAAGGAAATAGAATCTGACTAAAGCAGTATTTGAAGAAAAAAGGCACTGGCCATGATTTTTCAGAGTCAAGAAATGCTACAAACCTCAGAAAGGATTATGACAAACAAATGTTTTATATGAAGGAAGCAGTATAAAGTTTGAACAGTTGAAGCATAGTCGTATTTTACAGAGGAATCTTGGAACTGGGAGAGGTCTGACAGATAAACAATATGACACACTGATTTTAGAGAGGAAGTAAATCAACAACTGCACAAGCAAATGACCCAAGGAAAGGCACAGATAAGGCATTGCAGAAGGCAGAATTTGTGAGTAAAGATTATGTGATGTTTTCGCTCTGTCAGACTTTCTCTCCTATTTAACTTAATATGTCAGCAACATTATCCAAAGATATAGATCATTCTATCATTTTAAAATTATATTTTCTTAATTAAACTATTTTAAAATATATCTTGCTGACTTTCATATTGCCTAACAAATTGACAATGTAAAAAAGTAATTTGAAGGCCATCCTTTGCGCAGGCTGCTTAACGTTAGATGTAGAGCAGGGACAGAAATTCAGATTATTGAACTTTCAGTCACAGAACATTTTTCACATCCAGCTTGTTGGTATTGCTGATTTTTAATAGCAATAGTGCACTGTGTCTTTTTTTAATTAACATATAATGTATTATTTGTTTCAGGGGTACAGGTCTATGATTCATCAGTCTTACATAATTCACAGCACTCACCATAGCACATACCCTCCCCAACATCCATCCCCTAGCCATCTCCTCCCTCCCACCCCTCCCTTCTAGCAACCCTCAGTTTTTTCCTGAGATTAAGAGTCTTTTTTTATTTTATTTTATTTATTTGACAGAGAGAAACACAGCTAGAGAGGGAATACAAGCAGGGGGTATGAGAGAGGGAGAAGCAGGCTTCCTGTTGAGAAGGGAGCCTAATGTGGGGCTTGATTCCAGGTCTCCGGGATCATGACCTGAGCCAAAGGCAGTCGCTCAACCAACTGAGCCACCCAGGCACCACCAAGATTAAGAGTCTTTTATGGTTTGTCTCCCTCTCCAGTCTTGTTTCATTTTTCCCTCCCTTCCCCTATGATCCTCTGTCTTGTTTCTCAAATTCCTCATATCAGTGAGATCATATGATAATGGTCTTTCTCTGATTGACTCATTTCTCTTAACATAATATCCTCTAGTTCCATCCATGTCATTGCAAATGGCAAGACTTTGGGGGTTTTTTGATGGCTGCATATTATCCCATTGTGTGTATGTGTGTATATATACCACATCTTCTTTATCCATTCATCTGTTGATAGACATCTAGGCTCTTTCCATAGTTTGGCTATTATGGACATTGATGCTATAAACATTCAGGTGCACGTGGCCTTTCAGATCACTACATTTGTATCTTTCATGTAAATAGTGTACTATGTTTGTACCTTCACCTTAACAATTATTATTTTGCAATTCATACAATTCCTGTTTTTAATGCCTTTTTCTCCAGCTATATGGAGGTATAATTGACAAAACTGTACATATTTAAAGTAAACAATGTGATGATTCAGTATACGTATACACTGCACGTGCACACAGGGCTTCTTCAGCAGCTTGTCCAGATCAGCCAGATTTCACCTATTTTCTGCACCTCTTTCAGGCTGAGAATGTGCTGTGCTAAATAGCCAGAAATCCTAGGTCTTAGTTTTTAAGGCATAGATAAGAACAGGGATAAGATACCCTTATCATCGGGGTTGAATATAAGGTCCAGGTGCTTGATGGGGGTTACCAGGGCTTGTTAACTGGAACCCAGAAAAATGTCAAAATAGTGCAATAGTGCCACCAGTTCACCCTCACCCTGCCCCAGCCCAGAGACACCACCAGATTTTAGAGAGTGATCCTTAAGTTAGGGCAGCCAGATTGTTAATATGCAACTAGGGCTGCTACTCTGGCCCCAGGCCCAAAGGGACAAGTGTAAGTGAGGGGCACATGAGCTGAAGCTTCTTTAGGTTCATGGTTTACAAGAGACCCATTTTGCCAGTAGCCAGCTATCCTAGAGAGTTAGACAATCACGCACTATGCTGACAGAAAAGTTGAACTCTCTACTACACAATACAGGAAGCTTGTTTTTTTGCACTCCTTTCTCTAAGATTAAATCAGTTGTTACCTCCTCTTCCTCCCTTGATTTTTTCTTCCTCTGTATATCTAGTAATTCCCTCTGCTTATTTCCATGATTTCCACTCATCTCAATGGTATTGTCATCTGAAGTTAGTTGAAGAGTCTTCTTGGTTTCAGGCAATAGAAAACCCAGAAATCCTACTCAAGTTTCCACAAAAAGAAATGTTATTGGCTAGTTTCACTCAAACATCCAGAGGTAAAGTAGGCTTCAATGCAGTTCAGTCATGTCTGGTTAAGCTTCTCTGTAGTCCTTTTGGCTGTATCCTTGGCTGGCTTTCCTCCTGATCACAGGGTGGCTTCTTGAAGCAACAGACTGCTTGATCCCTCTTTCACATCTAAGTAAAAAGAGAACAAGCATCTCATAGCCATCAAACAAGATCACTCAGGTCTGGGCAGAAGAGAGTCACTAGAGATAAAAGAATGTCATATAGGTTTATACCTTGGTTACATACTTATTGCTGAAATAATAACTGTTATAAATGATTCTGAATTGCCTCTGGAGCTGGGTGTGAGATCCATCTCACACAATCCTTAATCACCTGGCTGCTACACAGTGGGAAACAAAATGGTGTTAGGTAGACATGCAAAGCATCCATTGTAACTGTGGTGGATTTTTTTTTTCTATGTCTCTATAAAACCATGACAACCCGGAAGATAGAGATAATACTGTCCTATCTCTCTATCTTCAGGCTCTACCTTACAGCTGGCATATATAATCAGTATTCAATAGTCACCTTGAATGAATGAACAAGTAAAATAACTGATTCTCCTCAGAAATGTATTTGTCATCAAATATCTCTTAATTCTTAAAGCATATTGTAGTTGTAATAATATTTGTGCAACACCATATTGTTCAATTCTACCCTGCACAGCTATAATTTTTACCTATTGCTTTCTGGGTGTTTCACTTTGTTTCAACACATTAATGATTATTTTTAGAGCTGCTATTAACACAGACTTCAATTCCTGTCCTGTTTTCCCCTTGAGCAGTGAGGCAGTTGCCATGGAAACAGAATCCAATACCTCTCTCTAGAGCCTCACATCAATGCAATTTGATGTGGGGGACTAACATACTACCTCCTACCTGTGTTTTATAAGTCTGGAGACATAATACCTCAAAAGATGCAAGTCATTAAGGCATACTCAATAAAGTATGCTCTTGACAGCTTGTCTAAGAGATGTATCAGGGCTCTCATCTGGAAATAATTCCCTAATTAGAGCTGGAAAAGGGTTTTCATGCTTGAATTGACTAAAAATTCCAAGTCACCAGGTAAATTTTATTTCAAGATGAGAGAAAGGATGATTTTAATTGGCACCACTCATTCAGCACAAAGTCACAGACACATAACCTTTCTCAGAGAACTGTGTATGGTGATTACTTGGCGTGCTTCCTCCCCACCTCCATCCCACACAAAAAGTGAGGTTTGGAATCAAATTCACGTAGATCGATGGAGGAAGAGAAGAGTAATTTCCCAAGTATCTCTGGCTGAGGCAACTCCCATCAGCCAAAGACTGTTCTCTGAAAAAAGTTGTAGATCTAAGCTTTGGCTTTAGTACTCTCAACATCTGGAAAAGGATACATTGGTTATATGGGAAGCTGTGTGGGGAACCAACACCATCGACTGCATATGAACAGAAATGGTTCATCACCAGGTCCTAAACTCTCAATTAGAACTGATTTTCATAGCGTAAAATGAAGCTTTGACCTTGTCGGCACTTCAGAATCTTTTATTTGGTGGACATATGTGTTATTATGGAATTTTCTATCCTTCCATGAGATAGATGTTTATACAGTCTATCTCTATGGGTATATATCTGAGGATAACCTGGGTTAACCTAAGGACAAGGAATGGAAGAAGCCAAGATGGGGAAGATGTAGGTAACAACAGGGAAGTGGGAGTACAATTAAAATACTAGATGCAAAGGTATCAACAATACCTAAAATGTGCAGACCTAAGCAAAGTGGGTAGTGAGTATAAAAGGGACAGCCTACTAAACCCCAGTGGTATTGAATTCTAGAAACAAAGAGATAACAATGAGCACATGGATGAGAAACAAAGCAAAAAAGTACACACACCAACTGTAACAGGGTCTATAGATTGAAATCAGCACCAGAAAAGAAGAGCCAGGGGATGAGCCTAGGCTCTAAGACAGTAGTCAGGATCCCCCTGATTCTGTTGTAGGATTCCAATAGATTCCTTTGTGAGATCTTTTTCTTTGTGCCATTTTTCTAAGTTGGAGAAGCAAAACATTTGTTTTTTGAATTTGTTTTGTTTTTAACCATATGCTTCTTTGGTTTACAGTCCTGGCCCCACCAAGACGATATTTTAAAGATGACACTTAGTATTTTCTGCTTTTGGTCTATGCCTTCTCAGTCTCTGCCAGAAAGGATGCCTGACCATGAGCTAGATCAAGCCTGATTCTCCCAAATGCCCTGTTTGCCACAGTTTTGTTCTTTGCTGTATTAACACTTGCCTTCATCCTAGCCCCCCTCCCAGATTCTCCCAAGGAACATTCAGTTCCCATCATTTTTCTGGGAGAGAAGAAGGTCAGTATATATTAGTGGAGTGTGTTCTACATATCACCAGCTTTGGAAATATTTTTTGTCGAGACATGCATAGGCTTTCTCACACTGAATACTTCTACAACAAAACCAGCCCACACTTGGCCCATTTCAACCTAGGACTCAGGGGCATTCAAGTTTGCCAGGTTCTCTGCAGGGTATTAGTTGGGGCTGTTTCCTTGGCTCCTTCATACTAGGCCCGTTTCCAGGTGGCTGGGTACAGATCTTGTTCTTACTTGATTTTCTTTGGACAGAATTCTTGACCTGTTTTTGCTCTACCTCTTTCTTTCTTGCTCTATACTACTTAAACCCAACCCTCCACATCTGCCCCCACTTCATTCACTACGTCCAATCTTAATTTCTCGCCCATTCTTATTTTCACCGTCCTACTCTACTCCCTTCTCTTGTTCATTATATAATGGCTAGGAGGGCTAGACTGGGTTGAGTGAGGAAATGTCACAGAAAAAGATGTCAGAGGAAAGCTCAAGGTCTTGTGGGCCATTGTAAAGACTGGCTTTTCTCCTAAGGAAATGGGAAACCATTGGAAATTTTTCAGCTAAGGGATAGACATGGTCTAAAAATGATGGAAAAGATTCACTGTGGTTATTATTTTAGGAACAGTCTGAGGGGTTGGTGGGAACACAAGAGTGAAAACCAAAATAATTCAGATTGAGATGATGGAGTCTTGATCCAAGGTGGTCATGATGTAGAAAAGATGTCAGGGTTCAAAGGTGATGGCAAAGAAAGATTCCTTATGATGTTTTTGATGCAAAAAGGTGGTTTTATTAAAGCATGGTGACAGGACCTGTGGGCAGAAAGAGCTACAATCAGGTCATGGAGAGTAGTCCATTATATACTTTCAAGTTGGGAGGTGGTTAGGGATGGCATAAGCCTCCCAGGTTTTTTAAAAACAAGGTTTCCAGGATCCTGAGGGAGCTAGTTATTATTAGGAAAATGCTCAGAAAATGCTACTTTTTTCCCCTGAAGGATTGGTAAATGTTACCAGTATACCACTTATTATTTTTATTTATTACTGTCATTTATTACTGTTTAGTAAAAACCAGTCATGAGACTCTTCAGATGTTTATCAGTGGGCCATATGCTTGGAGGGTGATTGCCAACATGTATCTTGAGAGGTAGAGATAAAGTTACCAAAGGAATTTTTATATGTTAAAATAGACTTACAGGATCCTGGGGGTTAGGCTAAGGTTGCCTCTATCCTTAGCAAAGTAGTAACATCAAGGCAGCTGAGTTGTTAGAGGAATGTCACTCTGCCCATTTCAGGAACTTGTCAATGGGCTATAAATAGTAAGGAAATTTAATTTTTCTTTTGTCTTTGTTTCCCACATCAGTCACAACAGAGGTGATAAAACGAGGTCAGATCCAAATAGATGTAGTCAAGCCAAAAGAATCTCCTGACAGTTTGAATATAGAGTAAGAGAGAAAGAATGGAGGCAAGGCTAATTCTATGGGTTTTGATCTGAACAATTATTTAAACACTTATATACTATTTCAAAAAATCATGATTGTGCCAGGCATTATCCTAAGTCCTTTGCCAATCACAATTCATTTAATCCTCATGACCCTATGAGACAGATGTTATTAGCATTCCAATTTTATAGATGAGAAGCTTGCTATGCAGACTGCTAAAATAACTTGTACAAGGTCCTAGTGAATGTTGTTGCCATTAACTGAGATGGATCAGTGTAGGAGTGGAATAGATTTGGAACAGCATTAGATGCTTTAAGGTCTAGAGACCACTAACCACCCAGGCTCAGTTCACTTTTGCCTTCAGCTGCTATACTTCATAGTATATATTTTTTTACTTACAAGAGTTAAACCAGCTACTCTAGGTTGGCACCAGAACTCCCACACCTTGGGCTTCTACTGGAAATAGTGGTACACTGGTAACATTTGCCAGTCCTTCGGGGGGGGAAAGTAACATTTTCTGAGCATTTGTTAATTTCTGTGATGCAAATATTCTCACCATAGCCAATTTCAAACAACACAGTTCTATTGAATATGGAATTTGGAAGAGTTGTACACAATTTGCCCTCAGCTATAGCACACCACTCTTTGGAAGCTTTTTAATGATTTTAAAGTGTTAGTGAATATCTAGCAATGGTAATTCAGGGCTCTCAAATGAGAAGGAGAACTTATGATTGGAGACAAAACCAAACTAGCTGGGAAAAGTAACTTACACTTGAACTAGAAGTTGAACTATAGATGATAAAACAGGAATAGACAGAAGAAATCCAAGAACCTGGTATAATGAAGGAGCAACATAACTATAAGAGAAGTCAGGGGTTGAAATAGCTGATTCCTGGTTGATGACAGAAGCATCAGAGCAGAGATGACTAGGATCCAGAGCAGAGATGACTAGGATGTAGGATTCAGCCAATCAGAAGTCTCGGGAATAAGTAGAGGAATCCAGTCAATGTAGCAGAGAGGAATCAGAAAACGTCAATAGCAGACAGTAGCAAAAGGGGCTCACGCATAGTGTTTGTCAAATGAGTGCTTCTCCAAACCATTTGCTTCTGAATCTCTGAAAGAGATTTTTTTAAATATTTCTGATTCAATGTGTCTGGGTTTGGTAAGGACCTTCTTAATATGCACAGCTTCTTAAAAGTTCCACAAGTGATTTATATATAACACTAGCTTTAACCCTGGTAGACAATAAAAGCAGGAGGAATCAGATTATCAAGGTATCCCAAGACAAAATAAAAGGTATCTAGTTATGAGATTAGAGTTTAGGACCAGGACAGCAAGGAATGGGACAAAGATAATATGGCAGTCAAGTAAATGTGATACACAAGTAAGAACTGCTGCTGAGATCTGAACACCAAGAGACACATAAGGCATCCTTAGCAAAACTACATAAAAGCTCCTATACACATCACCAAAGTTTGCAGCTTCTTGGCAGTGAGTGCCAAGAGACACTTTTATTCAAGGAAATGACACTACCATTCTACTTGCACAGTACTGTGGAGGGTAGAATGCAAAGAAATAAGACTGAAAGGAAGAAAACTAATTAAGGTAGTAAATGAAGCAGATGATAATAAAGACATGAACAATGGCTGTGAAAATATGTTGGAATAGTGAGGTTGGTCTTAGAAATATTTTAGAGTTAGAACTCATATAGGATGTTTGATGGAGTATGGAGAGGGAGGAATAGGCATAAATTGAAGAAGATTGCCACATGTCCAACAAGGGTGATACACCAAACACTTGCATGCAAGGACATAGGCACCTAAGAAGAAAAACAGAGATGAGAAAGTATATATTCATCAGGAATCTTGAATGAAAATGAGAGAATATAGCTCAGTTGGCTTAGGGGAAAATAGCTCTTCTTGTGCATGGAATTTAAGAAAGGATTAAACCAACGATAGTGTAGTGAACTGTGGTGTTGTCTTCAAAGAACATATTTTAGAATTCCTTCTAATAATGGATCTCGTGTTTTGAGTGCAGTCATGTCTGAAAACCCACTTGCCACAGACGTAGCTGTGAAGTGCATCTAGCCAATCAGAGTATCCCATGCTTTTGGCCAGAGTGATTAGCTCAGAGGTGGTGGCTCGTAAGACATGAGCTGAACCAATCAAGGGCCCTCATGAGACTTTTCATTAAAACTAGCAGAGACTTTCCCCTAGAGCTTTTGTCTTTGGGGTCATTGTATCGGAAGGACGAAAGACTGGAGCAGCTTGAAACTGTCTTCCTCATCAACCTAGAAAAAGCCTAATTGCTTGAAGTTCGATTGAGACTAACTCAAACACTGAGGCAAGCAGAGATGAGAGCTGGATTAAAAGGGATCCAGCAGTTCTAAAGTGTCAGTTCCAGGCATAAATAGAGACCTGGTTAATGCGGTTATTTCATTAATCGTGTTAGCTACTTTTATCTCCCTCCCAACCATATAAAAAAACAAATTCCTTTTTTTCTAAGCTATTTAGCAATGGGTCTCTGTAATACAAAGGGTAAGCTTCTCCAATTAAGACCTCTAAAAGGCCAGAGATACTCAGGAAAACTATATCAGGGATGGAAATATCACTGGTCCTCCACCTTTCACCTACATCTCTTTGGACATTGGTTTCATTCTCTCTCACTACAGACCACTTTCTTTTATAGAGTTGGAAATGTGGCCACAATGGCTCCCTAGTTTTACTTTTCATAGGTTCTATCTCTATTTTTGAATTTGGTTCTATCCCTATTTTTAAACTAGTTTTCATCCCTATTTTTGAACTTGGAAGCACAGAGAATAAAAGGCAGACTTACTCGCCTTTTACTCTCTGTGCTTCCAAGTTCAAAAATTCTAAGAAAGGATTTTAATTGACTCACCTAAGGTCATAGAATAATAGATCAATCAATTGTAACTAAGGTTTTGAAATACTGTGCTTGGCTTAGTATGAGCCAGGCTGACATCCCTGAACCAATCATATGAGGCCAGTGGGGCAGATTCCTGTAAGAAAATAGCAACATTCAGGGAAGCTCAAGGAAGAGGCAAGGAAACAATCCCAAGAAGAATTGAAGTGCTATTCCCAGAAGAAGGACAAACATAGCTGTCAGTGTCCCTTATTGGAAGGATGATGTTTTAAACACGTGGAATTTGAGGCCCAGTACAGGGCCAAAAGGCCACCAAGGAAACGTGGCCTGCTAAAATTATCTATCAGTCAGTTCTATCACACCCAATGTCTGGATGTCATTGATTCTGATGAAACAGATCACTTCAGACTGTAACTGAAAATTTAAACTGCAACCTACATATAATTTTACCTAGAATTCCAGTGTTCAAAACAAGCATGAACAATTAATTCCATTATTATAATAGAGCAGCATTATGAGATAAGAGAAGAGAAAAGCTTGGGAATCACAAAGGCAGGAACTTAAGACCAAAAAAATATCCTGATCTATAGCTCTCCTCTTTTGAGCAAGAGAACAAGAGACAAGGTCATGAACTAGCAGAGCCTCAGGACCCCAAGTTTTTGGTCTGAACAACTGGAGTGATGAGATTGCCCTTGACCGAGGAAGGGAAGATTGTGAGTAGGGAGAGTTGGGTTAAGTTTGAGTTTTCTCTCAGACATTTAAGTGGAGATGTCAAGTAAGCTATTCAAAATGTGACTGGATTTCAGAAGAGCAATCTGGGCACTCCGATATTAAGGGTCAGGGATGAAATGAGAAACCAGATTGATGAAGGAGCCTTTGGAGGAAGGGAAAAAACTGGGAGAATGTGGTGTTCTGGAAACCACATCAATGAGAAACATCAAAAAGAAGGGGAAAATTAGCTGTGACAGATCCTGCTGAAGGGTCACATAAATAATGACACAGAGGTAATTGTGGGATTTAGCAACGTAGCTGCCACTGGTGATTTTGACAGTTTCCATTAAGTGATGGAAGCAAAAGACCAAAGTTACACTTTAGCCATGGATACCAGCAGAAAAGACTGAAATTAAATTGGACACAGTTCTGGAAACCAGGGGATGCATAAGATATATCTCAGGACTCTGACTTTTCCGTGTTCATGATGTTCCATAAGTGGCATACTTCCCTCATTCACAGAGACACCATGAGAGAGATAAAATCAGGTTTGGGGGTGCTGTTTGATAAACTGAGCACTATTTGTATGGCTTTTATTTTGCTAAGAGGGGCTTAGTATTAGATAAAGCTTCTGTTTAAATGAACAGATCAGACTAAGATTTAAAGTTAATGTTTTCCTTCTTACTAGCAGTGGAGAGGAAAAAAAAACAAATGTAGTAAAGACAAAACTAAAAGAACTACTTTTTATACTCATATTGGATTTGTGGCCTGTGTTAAGTTTTTCACCTTAATGGGTTCTTTTCATTATGATTTTTCAGGTTTCCTGAGATATCATTGACAAATAAAAGTGGTCTATATTCATGGTGCGATGTGATGATTTGATATACACACACCCTGTGAAATGATCACCACAATCAAGTTAATGACGATATCCATCACCAGACACAGGTTACCTTTTTGTGAGTGTGTGTGCTGAGAAGGCTTGAACTCTGTAGCAAATTTCAGATCTGCAATACAGTATTATTAGCTATTCACCACACTGTACATTACATCCCCAGAACTTATTCATCTTATAACTGGAAGTTTGTACCCTTTGACCAGCATTTCCCCATCTTCCTTAGCCCCCAGGTCCTGGCAACCACCATTCTATACTGCTTCCTCGAGTTTGTTTTTTTTTTTTTTTAGTTTCCATATAAAGTGAGATCATGCAGCCTTTCTTTTCCTTTCTGTGACTTTCATCCACACCCCCAATGACACTGCTCCTTTGTCATTCTGCTATAAGAATTATATTGACTTTAACCTTGTGAAACATTATTGAGAAAAATCTCATGGCCATGCCAACTAGCAAGGTATGAGATGACATATATGTTCATTAGAGGGCATGTTAAAGATTATATATGCAAAAGGATATCCTGGCTAAGAGCATACTCAAGACATTTTATATTTTTGATGAATAAAACTAAGTATAAACTTTTCATTGAATGTGGCACCGTAATAGGTTGTTGGTCTAAAGATGTAGACATTAAGTTACCTAGATAAACTCTTTCCTTGTTTTTAGAAAATCAACAGATGAACCCTTTAACTATGCAAATTCAATGCAAGTCCTTTGTTCTTGGCAAAATTGTGATAACCTGTAGGCTAATGTCAAATGTTGTGGTTCGATCGGTCATAGTGTAAAGTAGAATCAGAGATAGATCTGTGAGAATATGGATCTCATTTCTTTTATTATTATTATTATTATTATTATTATTATTACTAGTTGACTTGGTTCTTTGATTTTGTTTTTGTTTTCATTTTGTTTATTTATTATAATTATTGAGGACTACTTGTAAGAGATGAGGCACAGAAGACAGAAGCAGCTTTCCTGAAAGATAACATGAACAGAATACTCCAAGATCCAGAAGATATCATAGTGAGAAGAGACATCCTCTGAGGTCCTTATAGAACAATGACGCTCTGCTCTCTGGATGAGCTATAGCTATGAGAACATGGCTATGGTGCCACATACTCATCAGTCACAGGAACAGATCTTTTTTAGATTACTTGGGTGGTAGTGGTTGTTAGCCTGGGGAAGCTAGAACAAGAAAGGATGAATATGAAGATGTCACACTGGGAGTTAAATGCCTGGGTGGCACCCTTTAGAGACTGGCAGACAAAACTGTAAGATTCTTGGATGCCAAGGTCTTATAAACATAGTATGGCGAAGCATTGTAATCTGGGTGTTAAAAATAAAAGAGATTTTTTTTAACTTTAAATTTATTTTATTTTTTTGATGTTCCAAGATTCATTGCCCATGCCCCACACACAGTGCTCCATGCAATAGGTGCCCTCAGTACCCACCACCAGGCTCTCCCATCCCTCCAACCCCTCCTTCCAAGTCCCTCAGTTTGTTTCTGTGTCCAAAGTCTCTCATGTTTCTTTTCTCTCCCTGAATTACCCTACTTCCCATTTCCTTTCCTTCTCCTACTGTCCTCTATATTACCCCTTATGCACCACAAGTAAGTGAAACCATGTGATACTTGACTTTTTCTACTTGGCTTATTTCACTCAGCATGATCTCTTCCAGTCCAGTCCATGTTGCTACAAAAGTTGGATATTCATCCTTTCTGATGGAGGCGTAGTATTCCGTTGTATATATGTACCACATCTTCTTTATCCATTCATCTGTTGAAGGGCACCTTGGCTCTTTCCACAGTTTGGCGATTGTGGCCATTGCTGCTATGAACATTGGGGTGCATATGGCCTTTCTTTTCACTACATCTGTATCCTTGGGGTAAATGCCCAGTAGTGCAATTACAGGGTCATAGGGTAGATCTAGTTTTAATTTTTTAAGAAATCTCCACACTGTTTTCCAAAGCGGCTGCACCAGTTTACATTCCGACCAACAGTGTAAGAGGGTTCCCCTTTCTCCGCTGCCTCTCCAACACTTGTTGTTTCCTGACTTGTTAATTTTGGCCATTCTGACTGGTGTAAGGTGGTATCTCAGTGTGGTTTTGATTTGAATTTCCCTGATAGCTAGTGAAGATGAACATTTTTTCATGTGTCTGTTAGCCATTTGTATATCTTCTATGGAGAAGTGCCTCTTCATGTCTCTTGCCCATTTTTTGATGTGTTCATTCTCTTTTTGGATGTTGAGTTTGAGGAGTTCTTTATAGATCTTGGATATCAGCCCTTTGTATGTAGTGTCATTTGCAAATATTCTCTCCCATTCCGTGGGTTGCCTCTTTGTTTTGTTGACTGTTTCCTTTGCTGTACAGAAGCTTTTTATTTTGATGAAGTCCCAAAAGTTCATTTTCACTTTTGTCTCCTTTGCCTTTAGAGACGTGTTTTGAAAGAAGTTGCTGTGACCGATGTCAAAGAGGATCAGGAATGGGTGTTGTATTTTGTCAAAAGCCTTTTCTGCATCAAGAGTCTATACATCAAGAAGATGTATGTAATGTCTTTCTGTGTCTTCTGTGCCTCTAACTAGTCTTTAGATTAAAATCCAATTTGTCTGATATGAGAATTGCTACCCTGGCTTTCTTTTGAAGTCCACTGGCATGAAAGATGGTCCTCCATCCCCTCACTTTCAAGCTGGAAACTCTAAAAACCTTTTCCCCAGACCTCATTCTTGATCTATGACCTTGTTTTCTGCTTACTGAGAAGTAGAAATCAGCAAAAACAACAAAAAAAGAGAGAGTGTGCTCCAACTCCCACCACTTCTTCCCACCCTCCTGCAATTGCACCTGGATACTGTTACTATGGGTGACCTCTCTGTGCACCTAACAAGGGCTATCCTCTCTGCTCTCTTGCTAGATCCCATCTGCTCATGCCCATGCAAGAGCATTGTTCCAGTACTTCTCTTCCTTTTTTCCCGGGTAGTCAACATCCAGGTCAGTCCCCAACAAACTCCACTCCTCGTCTCTATGCTATTACGTAACCTCTTCTCTCACCGAGTCATGGACGAACTGCATGACCCATAGAATACTGCAGAAGCAATGATATGTGACTTCAGAAGCTATGTCATAAAGGACAATGACACTTCTACTTTTTTAATTTCTCACCCCTGGGAAAAGCTACACCATGTCATGAGAACATTCAAGCAGTCCCATGGTGAAGCCCACATGAAGAGGAACTAAGGTCTTCCACCACCAGCTGGACCCAACATGACAGTCATGTGAGTAAGGCAACTTGGAGGTAGAGCTTCTGGAACCATATCGTCAGATGACTAGAACCTCAGGCAACATCTGCTGCAGCCTTATGAGAGGTTCAGTGAGAGTCTGCCCAAGGTGCTCCTGAATTCTCCACTCGCAGAAACTGTGAGAGATAAGTGTTATTCTTTAAGCCACTGCATTTGGGGATAATTTGTTGTGTGGCAGTAGATAACTAGTACATCTCCTGTGATCAAAATGTTTTAGTGGCTCCCAAATTTTCTCAGAGAAAAAGCCAAAGTCCTCTTGATGATTTATATCCTGTTCTCCATTACCTCACCAACTTCATCTCCTATCTCACCTTTGTCCCAGCTCTTCGCCTTTGCTCAAATATGCCTCAGGGCCTATAATCACCATGCCCTTACCCCTCCTCTGCCTCTTTCAGGTCTTTACTCAAATGTCTCCCTTTGGAGGAGGCTTTTCCTGGCTACTCTTCCAAAAACATAGCTTCGCCACATACACTCACACCCACAAATATTCTCCATTACCCCGTCCTCCTCTGTTTTTTCCCCCTAGCATATATTACTATTTAATATACTATATATATTCCTTATTATCTGGCTCCCCTTATCAAGGCGACAGCTGAGTTGATGCAGGGATTTTTGTCTGCTTCCAACACCTAGGGCAGTGCCTGATTTATTATAGTACAAACTCCATAAAGATTTGTCCAATGAGTATATGAATGTTAACTGTAAGAATACTCAATTAATAGTAACTTTAAAAATGCTTCAAACATAGACCTTTTGTGACCCACTCCAACTTTATAAAGCTGCTTCTAAAATTTACTGCTAGAAAATGCTTTTATTTCCTAATTATTTCACCAAAAAATGCAGTTAAATGGTAAACTATCCAAACCAACTGTTTGCCTTTTCCTTTGTGAAACTCCGACCAAAATTGCAACTAAATTATAGTAATTATATGAGTCCTTAAGGTCTGTACCTTTTCTTTCATCTTGATTTTTTTTCTGTTTAAGTTCCCCATTTTTTATCCTTTATTCTTATTATTTCATTGTATGTTCCTATTCTACACTGTTTCAAAGACATTATGAAATTAATATAAATAAAAACAGATAAGTAAATTGTGTTTTCTTAAACTCAGATAGGAGATTAAAACCATCATTTGTTTACTATAATTATAGCAATGTGAACTTTTTAAGAAACAAGCTTTTAACTTTTTGTGAACCCTTTAAAAAAAGTCAACATAAGGGGCGCCTGGGTGGCTCAGTTGGTTAGGCAACTGCCTTTGGCTCAGGTCATGATCTCGGAGACCCGGGATCAAGTCCCACATTGGGCTCCTTGCTCGGCGGGAAACCTGCTTCTCCCTCTCTCACTCCCCCTGCTTGTGTTCCCTCTCTGGCTGTGTTTCTCTCTGTCAAATAAATAAAATCTTAAAAAAAAAAAAAAGTCAACATAAGGTAATAGTTTTATTATTTGTCAAGATAAATTCTATTGTAAAATATTTTACTGACAAATATGCTATGAGTCAAGATAAGAATATTTATCTTTAATTTAGTTTAACATTAAGTCACTAACTCTCAGTACCTTAGTATATTTTATCCAATTTCAAACTATTCTTGGAAAATTTTGTTTGTTTTGATTATATAATAAAACTCTTCTTGAAAATTATTTGTGTTAAATTGATTCCTTCTTTTCCAAAGAAGCCAAGAAGAGCTCTTTTAAACACTGAAGTACAGGTTTAAACTATCTGATGAATCAGCAGGGGTTTTTTTTGCCTTCCCACAGTTCATAATTTCTCATCATATATAGAGACCTTCAAAATGGGGAACAGGAGCACACACCTTGTAGGATCCTCTAGGATAACTTAGCCACTAGAGGAAGAAGAGAAAATAACTGAGATTTTTTTTTTTTAAGCTGTTATATCCATACATACCCCAAAGGGTCATAAAATGATAAACACAAAGGTGAGATTACATATGGGTAACACTGGTTTTGATTCTATAGGAAAGAATAAAATCGTATTTGACAGTAGATGCTTACTTTGTAAATACTTCTTATACTTAGTGAATAGTTGAAAAAGAACAAATAGTATATAAATATATATTAGATATAATTATATAATTATAACTTAATTATAATTATATAGTATGTATTATATATGATTATAATTACTATATTATTAATGTTAATTAATATAACATATTAATATATTTATATTATATAATTATAATTACATAATTTTAAAGTGTGTAACTGCTATAAAATAATCACAAACTTAAAATAATAATATTTTCATGGATTTTATTTTTTAGAACAGTTTTAGATTTGCAGAAAAAATGGGAAGATAGGACAAAGTTTCCATATACCACCTCTCTCCCCTCTCACATTTCCCCTATTATTAACATGTTGCATTGGTATTTAACATTGTGCGTTAATGATGTGTTGCATCATTACAATCGATAAGCCAATATTGATACATTATTATGAGCTAAAGCCCATAGTTTATATTAGAGCTCACTTTTTAGGTTGTACAGTTCTATGGGTTCTGACAAATGTATAATGTCATATATCTACCATTACAGTATCATACAGAATAGTTTTGCTGCCCTTACAATCCCTGATCTTCACATACCCATCCATCCCATTCTCTCCTTGAATTCTTTGCAAACACAGGCCTTTTTCTTTCTCCAAAGTCTTGCCTTTCCCAGAACATCATAGAGCTGGAATCATATAGTCTGTCGTTTTTTTCAGATTGGCTTTTTTCACTTAGCAATATGCATTTAAAATTCCTCCACATCTTTTTAGAATGTGATGTTTCATTTATTTTTATTTTTAAACCATATTCTATTGTATGATGTACTATGGTTTGTCTATCCACTCTAAGAGACATCTTGGATGCTTCTAGTTTTCAGAAATTATGAATAAAGCTGATATAAGCATTTTTGTAGGTATAAGTTTTAATTCCTTTGGGCAAATACCTAGAAACGTGATTGCTAGATAATATGGTAAGACTATGTTTAACTTTGTAAGAAATGGCTCAACTGTCTTCCAAAGGAACCATACCATTTTGCATTCCCACGAATAAGGAATGAAAGTTTCAGTTGTTCCACAGACTTATCATCAAGTCACATCGTCAGATTTTTGGATTTTAACTATTCTAGTATATATACAATGGTTGTAAATTGCAATTTAATTTGAAATTGTTGTTTCAATTTGAAATTCCCAAATGATATATTATTTGGAGCATGTTTTCATATGATTATTTGCCATTTTTGTATCTTCTTTAGTGAGATATCTGTTCAGATCTTTAGTCCACTTTTCAAGTTGTATTGTTGAGTTTTAAGTGTCTTTTAGATATTTTGGATGGAAGTTGTTTATCAGGTGTATATTTTGCAAATTTGTTCTCCTGTATGAGAGTTACTTTTCAATTTTTTAAATAATGTCTTTCAGAGCAGTAGTTTTTTTTTTAATTTAATAAGTCCAGTTCATCAATTGTTTACTTCATTGATTGTGCTTTTAGTGTTGTTTATGAAAACTCATCACCAACCCCAAGCTCACTTAGATTTTGTCCTATGCTATCTTCTACAAGCTTTTAAGTTTTGTGCTTTACATTTAGGTGTATGGGCCATATTAAGTTGACTTTTGTGAGAAGAGTAAGGTTTGCATCTAACATGTCTTGCACATGGATGTCCAATTGTTCCAGCACCATCTATTGAACAGCCTATATGTTCTCCACTGAATTGCCTGTGTTCCTTTGTCAAAGAACACATGATTTATATGTGGGAATCTATTCCCTCAGCTGTCTATTCTGTTCGATTTATCTGTGTCTATTTTTCACTAATAGCACATTGTCTCATTGCAATACTTGAGAGTAAGCCTTGAAGTTTGGTAGTGTCGTTTCTCCAACTTTGTTCTTCTTCAGTATTGTGTTGGTTATTCTGGGTATTTTGCCTTTCCACATAAACTTTAGTTTGTCAATATTCACAAAATAACTTGCTGGGATTTTTATTGCGATTTCATTGAATTGATAGACCAAGTTGGGAAGAAGTGACATCTTAACATTACTGTCTTCTATTTATGAATGTGGGAAATCTCTCCATTTATTTAGTTCTCTGATTTCATTTGTCAGAATTTTGTAATTTTCCTCATATAGATTTTGCAAGTATTTTGTAAGATTTATACAGTTTTTTTATTTTAGTCAGTGTTAATGTAAATGGAATTATTTTTAAATATAAATTTTATTGTTCATTGCTGGTATACAGGAAGACAATTGACTTTTCTATATTAACCTGGTATCCTTCAACCTTTCTATAAGTGCTTATTAGTTCCAGTTCTTTTTGGCAGTTCTTAGGAATTTTTTATATGTACAATCATATCAATTCTGAACAAAGATAGTTTTATTTCTTCTTTCCCAGTCTGTATTTCTTTTAATTCTTTTTCTTGTCTTATTTCCTTAATTAAGACTTTCAGGATAATGTTAAAAAGCAGTGGTGAGAGGGGTCACCCTTACCTTGCTTCTGATCTTAGTGAGAAAGATCTAGTTTCTCACCATTCAGCATGTTTGCTGTAGGTTTTTGTAGATGTTCTTTATCAAGTTGAGGGAGTTCCCTTTCTTTTCCTAGTTTGTTGAGTATTTTTTATCATGAATGGGTATTGGATTTTGTCAAATGCTTTTGCTGCATCTATTGATAACATCATAGGACTTTTTCTTTCTTTTTTTTTAAAGATTTTATTTATTTATTTGACAGAGAGAAACACAGCTAGAGAGGGAACACAAGCAGAGGGACTGAGAGAGGGAGAAGCAGGCTTCCTGCCCAGCAGAAAGCCCGATGTGGGGCTCGATCCCGGGTCTCCAGGATCATGACCTGAGCTGAAGGCAGTCGTTCAACCAACTGAGCCACCCAGGCGCCCAAGACTTTTCCTTTTTAAAGCCGCTGATATGATAGATTACAGAAATTGATTTTTGCTTGTTGAACCAGTTTTACTTAGCTGGGATAAATTCCACTTAGTCATGGAATGTAATTCTTTTTTATACATTGTTGGCTTATATTTGCTAATATTTTATTGAAGATTTTTGCATCTATGCATCTAAGATATTGGTCTGTAATTTTACTTTCTTGTAATTTCCTTATCTGTTTTTAGTATTAGGATACTTCTAGCGTCACAGAATGAGTTAGGAAGTGTTTCTGTTGCTGTTTTCTGGAAGAGACCATAGATAATTAATAAAAGTTCTTAGTTAAATGTATGATTCACCAGTGAACTCATCTGGATATGATGTTTTCTGTTTAGTAGACTCCTAATTATTGACACAATTTCTTTAATAGATATAGGCTTATTCCAATTATCTATTTCTCCTTGAGTGAGTTCTGGCAGATTGTGTGTTTCAAGGAATTAGTTTACTTTGTTTACTAGGTTATCAAATGTGTGAGCATAGAGTTGTTCATAATATTCATTATCTTTTTAAAATCCAGGGGATCAGTAGTGGTGCATCTTTTTCATTTATAATAATAGTAATTTGTGTCTTCCTTCCTTTTTTATTTTTAGCCTGGCTAGAGGTTTATTAATTTTATCGATCTCTTCTAATAACCAGCTTTTGGTTTCATTGATTTTCTTTATTGATTTCTGGTTTTCAATTTTATTGAGTTCTACTCTAACCTTTTTTTTTCTCTTTACTTTGGATATAATTTGTGTTTGTCTCTAGTTTCCTATTGTATGTAGTTAGATTATTAATTTCAAAGATTTTTTCCTGATGTGTGAGTTCTGAATGTATGAATTTTTTCATACATTTTCATTTTTTCTGAATGTATGAATTCTATGTTTCCCTGTAAGCACTGATTTCATTTCATCTCATAAATTTCATAAATAGTATTTTAATTTTCACTTAGTTTGAATTTTGTTTTATTTTTAGAGCTTTTCTTTGATCCATGACTTACTTAGGTGTATTGTTTATATTCCAGTATTTGGGGATTTTCCAGTTATCTCTCTGCTATTTATTTCTAGTATAATTTTACTGTGGCCTAAGAGCATACTTTCTATGATATTTATTCTTTTAAACTTGTCAAGATGTAGTCTATGGTGGTCAGTGCTCTATGTGAGCTTGAGGACAATGTGTAGGCTCCTGGGGTTGGATGAAATATTATATAACTGTCAATGAGATCCAAATGATGAAAGTGTCAGTTCAACTATATCCTCACTGATTTTTGCTCACTGGATCTGTCAATTACTAATGGAGGGGTGTTGAAGATTCCTACCACAACAGTGAATTTGTTTTGACTTCTTGCAATTTTAACTGTTTTTGCCTCATGTATTCTGACCTTCTGCCATAATGTGCATAGATAAGATTGTCATGTCTTCTTGGAGAGTCAACCCCTTAGTCATTATGTTATGCCTGTCTTTGTCACTGATTAATTTCCTTGTTCTGAAGTCTTCTTTGTCTGAAATTAAAATAGCTATTCCCAGCTTCATTTTGATTAGTTTTATCCTGGTATATCTTTCTCCATCCCTTTTAATCTGTGTCTTTAAAATTAAAGTGAGTTTCCTGTTAATGGCATGTATCTAAGTTCTGTATTTGCTCTATCTTTTAATTGCTGTATTCAGACCACTCACAATTAGAAATGATTGTTGATAGAGTTGGATTAATACCTACTGTATACATTTCCTACTTGTCTCATTCTTTGTTTCCTTTGTCTTCCTCCCTCCTTTTTCCTACTTCTCTAGTTTCAATTAAACATTTTATGATTCCACTTTCTCTTCTTTCTTGCCATATCTGCTAACTTCTTTTTAGCATTTTTAAGCATTGTTAAGTTTGCAGTATACATTTATAACCAATTTAAATCCACTTTCAAATAACACCATGCCTTTTCACAGATAGTGCAAGTACTTTGTAGTAGATTATTCCCAATTCTTCTTTCTTGTCCCTTCTAACTCTGCTGTTATTCATTTCACTTATGTTATAAGCTATATAACTATACAAGCTATAACCACCTAATACGTTGTTGCTATTATTGTTTTGCAGTTACTATATCAATTAAGAATGAAAAATAAAAGATCTTATTTTGCCTCCATTTATGTGTTTTCTAATGTTCTCCCTTTCTTCACCTTGATCCAAATTTTTGAACTATATTTTTTCCCTTCTTTATGAAAAATTTCTTTTAACATGACATCCAAGATAGGTCTACTAGTTTTAAAAAAAATCCACTCAGTTTTTGTCTGAGAAAACCTGTATTTCCTCTTTACTTTTAAAAGAATAATTACACTTAATTCAGATGTCTAGATTGATGGACTTTTCTTTCAATATGAAATATTTCACTATATTCTTGTTTGCATGGTTTCCGAAGATAAGTCTAATAAAATTCTTACCCTTGTTCCTCCATAGATAAGGCATTTTTCCTCCCTCTGGCTCCTTTCAATATTTCTTCTTTGTTTGATTTTCTGCAATTAGAATATGATATGCTCACATGTAAATATTTTCTGTTTTTATTCTCTTTGGTGTGTGAGCTTCCTGGACCTGTGACTTGGTATCATCTGTCATTAATTTTGGAAAATTATTAGACAGTATTACTTCAAATACTTCTCTTCCTTTCTCTTTTTTCTTTCTGGTAGTCTCCTTACCTCTGTGTTACACTTCTTTTTTGGAATTTTCTATAGTGTTCAGATATTATATTGAGTTTTTTCAGTACTATGTTCTCTTTACATTTATGTTTGCAAAGTTTCTATTGCTATATCTTCAAGCTCACTGACCATTTCTTGGCTGTAAAAAAAGCATTCTTCATTTCAGTTGTAGTGTTTTGGATTTTTTTTTCATTCTTAAAATGAATAAAAAAACATCTTCTTCTCATTCTTAAAGTTTTCATATCCCATATTATACATCTTGTCTTATATGTTAACCTCTTCCAACAGAGCTCTTACCATATTAACAATAGGTATTTTAAATCCAAAGTCTGATAATTCCAAAATCTCTACCATATCTGAGTCTGGTTGTGAGGCTTGCTTTATTTCTTTAGATGTGTTTTTTTCTTGCCTTTTAGTATGTCTTGTAATTTATTTTACAAGCCAGATATGATGTATCACATATTAGGCACTTGTAAGCAGACCCCTAATGTGAGACTTTCTTTTTACCTTTCCAGAAGTTACATTGTGTTTAATATTTGCTATAGCTGTGGTGTCATAGGTTTCAATTTCCCCTGATGTCCTTCCTTCTGTCTCCTGTTTTGTCTTTGGGCCTTCCTAGAAACTCCTTAAACAGTGTCTGTGTCTTGCAGCTCTCTCAATTATAATCCACTGTTATTGATGGAACACTTTTAATATGGTCATAAGGTATTGGGGAGTGAAAGCACTCTATACTCTTATGAGTAAATCTCCATCTTTAATGAGCCAGGATCCTTGGACTGTAACCTTCAGAGAAGTTTCCTAACCCCTTTTTTACCTTCCTTCATGAATGACAGGAAAGCTAGAAGGGGCTCAAATCACCCAATTGTTCTTCTTCCAACTTTGATAAAGCTATGATAAAGATGTTTACCTAAAAGGCTAGTCTTTATTTCAGAGAACAGAGGCTCCTGGCATTTTTTATAATGGCTACTTTTTCTCTCCCTTTGTCCAAAGCAAGACGAAACTTTTCTCTGATCTTTACAGTGAGAATCTAGCAGGACTCCTGAAGGTCAACTCCTGAAGGTATGGGTGCTCCCCAGACACTGGGTCCTCACCATTACTATTCAAAAGCTGTCTACCCATTACTGGCTCTAGTTAGGTCATAAGGTATGATTCTCTGCATTCACCTACCTCTGCAGTTTTCAAGGTGATGATTTACCTTGTGACCTCAATTATCTGGCAGATCTAAGAAAAATTGCTGATTTTCAGTGTGTTCAGCTTTCTTCTTAGCCTCATGACAGGCGTGATAACTCCCAAGATCTTCAAATGCCATAGCAGAAACCAGAATCCTAATAATATTTTAATACATTTTATCTTTCGACCACATAAACAGGTGAGGTACACAGATCCTATTATGTCAATAATAATAATTATGAAGAAACAGGTTTAGAGAGATTAAATGACTTTTCTCCAGAGATAAATGGCTCGCATATGAAGCTAACCTAGATCTTCTAGTGCCTCCCCAAACTCTTCCAATATAGACTTTTATATTTAGACATTAATGCATATGAAACAACTTGAAAGAAGAATTTTAGTTTAAGTAGAGGATCATCCATGTTTGGATTGGATCTGTGTATGACATGAAAAGCACTGGACCTGAGATATCCCGTAATAACAATGTGAGTGTCAGTTTCTCAATGGGAATCAAATCATGACATGAAACAATTGGAGGGTGGACTTAGGCTCAGATTTTGTGCTGAGAGTTTGTAAGGAAAGGGGGACTTGTTTCCTCAAAATTTTTCTGAACTCTGAATTTCTGAATTAATCTCTTCCCTTAGGTGAAAAAAGCCTTAGCTTCCTTAATTTTTTAAATGACATGATATTTTGTCTTCCCATCTGCTAGTTTGTTTGTTTATTTATTTATTTATTGTTTATTTATTTATTTTGAGCGAGACAGAAAGCATAGCAGGGAGGAGCAGAGGGAGAGGGAGAGGGAGAGAGAGAGAGAGAGAGAGAATCCCAAGCCGACTTCACATTCAGCATGGAGCCCAAGGTGGGGCTCAATTTCACGACCTTGAGATCATAACCTAAGCCAAAATCCAGAGTCAGCTGCTTAACCAACTGAGCTATCCAGGTTCCCCTGCTTCTTTCATTATTGTTTATGAATATGTACTGTTTAAAGCAGGACTTCCTTCCAGGATACCTCATCTTTAGGCAGTCCTTATGCTTTCTTCCTCTTACAACTCTACAGTCATTACTGACTACTGAATTGTCTCTGTTAACTGTCACTTCCTCAGAGAGGCCTTCCTTGATCTCTTAGAGTAGGACGGAACCCAGCACTTCCCCTTTTCTGAATTTATTTGTTCATATCTGTATCTCTTGCTATTCTGGAATCCATCTAAAGGGAGGACTCCTAGAGGTCACTGCTATAGATTCAAGGGCTCTTGAGTGCAGAACAGTGCTGCCCAACAGAACTTTTTGCAATGATAGAAATGTTCTATAATCTGCACGTGACTATTGAGCACTTAAGAAGTTTCCAGTACAAATGAACCACTGAATTTTTATTCTGATTTGAATTCAAATAGTCATATGCAGTTAATGGTTAGATACCTACAGTGGAGGACTAGAGCAATGTTTCTCAAAATCTAAATCGAGATGTCAGGAATCTGTATTTTAACTCATTCTCCAGATAATTCTTTCCAGCAATAAAATTTGACTATTGATCTAGAATGTGACTCTCAAGACTGGCTACACATTACAATCAGCTGGAGGAGAAAGTGATCTGTAAGCCACATTCCCAGAGATTCTATTTCACTGGTTTGCTGTGGGGTCCAGATATTAGCATTTTCTTTTTCTTTTCTTTTATTTCTTTTATTTATTTATTATTTTTTAAAAGATTTTATTTATTTATTTGACAGAGATAGAGATCACAAGTAGGCAGAGAGGCAGGGAGAAAAAAGGAGGAAGCAGGCTCCCCGAGGAGCAGAGAGCCCTATGGGGGCCCTGAGATCATGACCTGAGCCTAAGGCAGAGGCTTAACCCTCTGAGCCACCCAGGCGCCCCAGGTATTAGCATTTTAAAAACTAAACAAAACAGAAAACCTCTTCAGTGATCACAATGTACAATCAAGTTTCAGAGGCCTAGAACTTGTTTTCACGTGGTACTCAGTACCTATTACATAAATAAGCAGAAAAAAAAAACACCTCTGGGTGCATATAGAAATGATTAGTGATTACATGTGAAATCTTGTGACGTCACAAAGTTGTTAGTGATATTAGTGATTCAGACGAATTTATTGATGGTGATAACAAATTGAGCTTTACATAGCCTTTTATGACTGTAAGAAATTCCTTACCCTTTTGTTTCATCCATAAATAGCACAAATACCACCTAACTTTGTCTGTGACATTTACAGGGACACGCACAGAGCTCCCTGAAGGATCATCTCTTAAAATACACAAAAGCCTTTCTAGGTTGTTGGTTGATTGACACGAGGCCTGAGGGCGCCTCCTCAGGGTCACGTGAGTCACAAGACCCGGCACGCCGCGTGGCGGCTGGAGGAAGGTGTTTCTCAACCTGCGGTCCTGGGCCGTCCTTTATCGTAGCGCTCCTTCCTCCTCCCGGCAGGCAGCCCGTCTGTAATTGTCCCTGCAGGAAATGATGGCTGGCCAGGCAGCCAGGTCGCGCCGAGGCAACAGACCTCTGGGTCATAGGTGCTAGAGCCCTCCCTTCTCCCGCCCTGTCAGAGGTATAATTTGCCCCGGCAGGAAACGACCGCCGGCCGGGCTGGGTTGTCCCAGCAGCTGGGGAAGTAGGCGGGTGCGGGCTCCGCAGCGGCGCAGTGGAGACGGCCGGAGTGCTCAACTGCAGCGAGTTTCAGCGCCAGCCCCGAGCGCAGTGAGTACGAGCAACTCAAAGGAACTCGGTAGCTTTGCAGCGGAGAGTGTCCTGATTTTTCAGAATGCGACGATGATTTAAAAAAAAAAAAAAAAAAAAATCAAAGCTCAGAATAAAAAAGAAAAAAAATCAAAGCTCAGAATAAATATGTTCCAGCCCTGAGAATTTTAGCCAAGATGCCGGCAGAGCTTGCCTGGGGAGTTGAGGAAATTAACATGAAACTAAAACTGAAATCTTAGTTGCAGTAACACAGGAATTATTGATCAGAAGGTTCCAAGTCCTAACAAAACAAAACAAAGCAAAACAAAACAAAAGGTTGATGTAGAAGTTTAAGTTGGCAGGAAACGTTGAGAGAAAAAACATTTACTAATAAATGAAATGAAAGTGCAAAAATAAAAATGAATGAAGTGGTTTAATAAAATAGAGGACACTTGAAAGCAACCATTTAAAAACTACTTTTATTTAAGTGGCTTGAGACTTGTTAATTCAACAAGTCTGCACTAAATATGTTAAAAGTGATAGTGCTTTCCTTTTGCATATAAGGTTTATTGATTCAGAAAGGTAAATTCCGGGGTGCCTGGGTGGCTCAGTCGTTAAAGGGTCTGTGTTGGGCTCAGGTCATGAACCCAGCGTCCTGGGATCTAGCCCCGCATCTGCTCCCTGCTCAAGGAGAAGCCTGCTTCCTCTCCCACTCCCCCTGCTTGTGTTCCCTCTCAGGCTATGTGTCTCTGTCAAATAATAAATGAAATCTTTAAAAACAATAATAAAATAAAGGTAGATTCTTCTTTAAAGTTGGTACATATTGCCAACTTGCCAGCCCACATTGAAATTAGATCACTTGCTTTCTGAAATGTACCAGAGTTGTATGCAATCAATTTCATTTATTTGCAGGCGATAACTTTAACACTGATAATATTCACTCAGCAGTCAAAATGGAGTTCATGCACTCTGATAAGCACTTCAAATTATTGCTTCAATTGGAATGAAATCTAAGAGGTTTAGGGCTGCCCGTGGTCTTTAATAAAGCCATCTTTTCACTAAAATAATTTGCCACTTCTGAAAGTTAAGCATTGTCTTATCAGTGTGCTTACAGAGGTTTTGTTTCACTTTGCTTACTTTAATTTAAACGAAAAAAAAAGGCCTAATTTCTTAGCTATCACCAAACCATGTGTCTTAGACCCATGATATCCTTCCCAGATAACTCCAGTTTCTCTGACCTGTTAGGGTTCTGATATCTTAGCAGCAGTACACCTGCTTGACTTGTGAGCGACAATCCACGTAAGCCATTGCCGGGCTAACTTTATTTGCGCCTAAGAGTAAGACTATTATTTTTATTGAAGTAGTGTTATTGTGTCAGTGTTTCAATATGTCTCAGGGTGTCTTCCTCAACTACATCCCCAAGGAGGATATTGACTTACCAACATTTGTTTTAGTTTGTTTTAAGAAAACACATAAAATTTCAAATAGGTGCTTTTCTTACTAAGATTTATTGAGTAAATTTGAAGTTATCCCTGTTTTCAGTTAAATTGTCCTTAATATTGCCAAAGGATATATATTGTAGACAATTCTATATTTAATATTCTCTACAAGAACTCATAAGAAACAATACAGGGAAAAGTGAAACATCTTTATTTTTTTAATATTTATTTATTTATTTGAGAGAGAAAGAGCGGGCGCGCACGCACACCAGCAGGAACGCTGGTGGGTGCAAGAAGCGACAGAGGAAGAGGGAGAGAGGATCTCAAGCAGACTCCCCACTAAGCATAGAGCCCCATGCAGGGCTCGATCCCAGGACCTAGATATCATGACCCGAACTTAAACCAAGAGTCCAATGCATAATTAACTGAGCCACCCTGGTGCCCCAAAATACCTTTAAGGTAAATATCATTGTAAAATAAAACAAGGAAAGGTGATTTCAGATACGCTTTATTCAACACATATCTACAGAAAGTCATGACAACATTAAATTTGGAGGGAAAGAAGAGACTGATTATCTTCCATTCCAGAGGGCTTAAGGAGATAAAGTGAACCAAAAAGTCAGTGCACAAAATATGATTTCAGAATGGTGTTGCGGGAAGACCCTGATTACCTCCTGTGATAAAATGACTCTTTTGTGTTATTTTTTTCTTACGTAGATTATACAACTAAAAGAGTGAATTATATTCAATACCTTTTCTAATGTTATGAAAAGTGTCTGATTCTTGGTTATTTGTGGTTTGAGTCTTTTTCTTCATAGGGAACCAGAACTTTTTAATAAGCTTAGCAGTGCTGTCTAATAGAGCTTCCTATAGTGGTGGAAATGTTCTATAATCTGCACTGTTCAGATAACTACTAGCTATATGTGACTGTCAAGCATTTGATATTTAATTAGCTTGGCTAAGGAACTGATTTTTTTTTTTTTACCTAATTTTAACGAAAATTTAGTCATCCACGTGTGGCTGGTGGCTACCAGGTTGCACAGATGGCTAACTGCCTCACATGACTCTGCTGACCAGATAAAAGTATTATGTACCATACCACTGTCAGTCTAGTACTTTAGGAGATTTCTTTTTTTTTTCTTCCAAATTTTTATTTAAATTCAAGGTAGTTAACCTATAGTGTAATATTGACTTCAGGAGCTGAATTTAGTGATTCATCACTTACATATAACACCCAGTGCTCATCACAATAAGTATCTTCCTTAACCATTACCCATTTAGCCCACCCCCCATCCACTTCTCTCCAATCAACCCTGAGTCTGTTCTGTATCCTTAAGAGTCTAGGATAGGGGTGCCTGGGTGGCTCAGTCAGTTATGTCTGCCTTGGGCTCAAGTCATGATCCCAAGGTCCTGGGATCAAATCCCACATCAGGCTCCCTGCTGAGCAAGGAGCCTGCTTCTCCCTCTGCCTGTCACTCCGCCTGCTATTCTCTCTCCCCCCACCCCCGCCGCTCTGACAAATAAATAAAATTTTTAAAAATATTTTTTAAAAAAAAGGCTAAGAGATTCCTGAAGGGATACTTCAAGGACCTAAACCTTAAAGAGATTTTAAGAAATTCTTGAAGAGATCTTTAAAGGATTCTTCTGTGCAGTTATTTTTCTTTTTCGGTCATAAAGATCTAAGGGTTCATGAACTACTTAAACTAATATACACCGTGAGGGTACTACAAATCGACGACAGTACCTTTACCTCTAAGTAATCCTAAATTAGTAACAGTGATACAACCTACATGTGCCCTTAGGCTCCTATCTGAAATTTTTAAAAAACTTTTGCTTTTGAGGCATGGATAATTATTTTTTTATAAATTTATATAAAAAAAGAGGGGCAGAGGGAGAAAGAATCTTAAACAGGCTCCATCCATGCTGAAGGCAGAGCTCCAAGCAGGGCTCAATCTCATAACCCTGAGATCATGACCTAAGCTGAAATAAAAAATTGGATGCTTAAACAACTGAGTAGCCCAGGCACCACAGACTTGAAGTTCTGCTCTCTCATTTTTAATTGTCACAACAACCAGTTGAAATAAATTGAGTTCTGGTCCACCATAAATCCTTTCATTATGTCAGTCCACCTACACAGGATAATTTTTTTATAATATAGTAAGAATTATCTGCAGGAGTACCCGCATGGCTCAGTCTGTTAGGCATCTAGCTATTGGTTTCAGCTCAGTTCATGATCTCAGGGTCCTGGGACAGAGCTCTACATCAGGCTCCAAGCTCAGTGGGGCGGCTTCTTGAAGATCCTCTCTCTCCCTCATTCCCTACCCCCGACTCATTCTCGCTCTCTCTTTCTCTCTCTCTCAAATCAATGAATGAATCTAAAAAAAAAAAAAAAGAAAAGAAAATTATCTCCAGATCTTGGAAAAAGTTTTCAAGCTCTGAAGACAAAGGGTTTTTTTTGTTTGTTTTAATTGTAGATTAATGACCAAAAACTATTCGTTGGTAAAATAAAAGAAGAAAACAAATGAATGAACATGGAATGTGAACATAATACATAATTTCATAGTGTCCTAACTTTTTATTTGGAAGAAGGACTCTTAGCATACTTTCAAAAAGCTCAATAAATGCCATGTAGTAATCACAATTTGTTCACAGACTCACAACTGCTTCCTGGTGTTATTTTTGTTTTATTGCAGAAGATCTTGAAAGGGACATCAAGTGTAAAGTGAACCAGCTCACTCTCAGGCAGCACTGGAACCATGAGCAGTAATGAAACAGACCTAACCATTGGCTTCATCTCCTCTTCTGTAGCTGTCCTTTTGTATGGCTCAAACTTTGTACCACTTAAAAAATACGATACTGGTGATGGTAATTATTTTTTCTTCACAGTTGACTTTAAATTACTTATAAATGTGAAGCTCTGTCTCTCTCTCTCTCTCTTTGTTTAATGATGGCTACAAGTTTTCTTGTCCCTGATGCCAAATGAATAGAGCTTATAATAAATCCTTCTATAATGCCTATGGCAGTTTATCTGAGATTTAGTCAGTATAGATTAGTTTTAAGTTTGTGTTTCATGGTAAAACTGGGAGAGTGACCATCAGTAAAGCTTTTTAGCCTTATCTGTTATGTTTACAGAAGAAGAAAGTTAGTCCTACTAATATACAGTTGTTTTGAAAACATGAATTTCGAACACGCTTCATATAGTAGAGAACAGTTTGAGCACAACAATAATTATGTGCTTATGTGCCATTTTGACTTTGATAGAGCACTAGGTGAGCACAGAAAACTGCACCCAGATCACTAAAGGTGCGTGGGAAAGCACGAGACGCACTTGCACACGCGCCACTCAACATCCCGCAGCTCCCTCTGCACCACACCTGCTCGCATCTGATGTTAGGATCCCCCCATCCACCGGCTTCAGGATAGCTTGCAAGTGACCATGCTTCCAATACCAGGTCCCATAAGCAACCTGCAAGTCTTATTCAAGTTGAGGTGCCATATTTATTGTAATACTTATGAATTTCTTAACCACTTAGCCAGTGTAAAACTGTACTTTTTTTTATTAGGTTCCTGTCTTTTTTTTTTTAGTTAGATTCCTGTCTTTTTCTTTAAACATGTTGTTGATGAAATGTTTTTTAAGTGTTGTTCCTTTTTCCCCCATAAAAACTCTGCGGTTTTTATTATGTGATTTTGCATAGTGCAGTGTTTTTAGGAACACATGTGGCACGTTAGAGTTGACCTGACTGTAATGTGAACTTTAGGAAAGAGAAGCAAGAGGCTTTTTTTGTTTGCTTTTTGTTTTTTAATGCACCTGCCTATAATCTTATAGCCAGGAGAAGGAGATGTTCCCACCTAGTGGGAAGCCCTTAGTTTATCACCTCTGTCCCTTATATCTTGCTACTACTTAAATGATAGAATTACAAATCTTTTTCTTCCAGAGATTTTCTCCTCTTTTTCTTTGGAGCTAGGATGGAAACAGAAACTACTGAAAGAAGAACAAAATATATAGTAAGGGGTAGAGGAACTGGCTTTTAGGTGTCTCAATAACTGTGATCCTGGACAGGTTTCATCGGCTCTTTCGTTCTCAGTTTCTCAATTGTAGAATGAAGAACCTGTAAGATGAAGTTCGCTTTCATCTCTTTTATCTTCCTTTTTTGTCCTAGAGGCTAACAGCCATTTTTTTTTTCCTCTCCTCCACCAAGAGATTGAATTGAATTAGGCAAAAATCTTCCACAGGTCCAGTCAGAAATGCTACACTGAGTTATCCCTGCCCTAGTATTTCTTCCTATGTCGATTTGTTCTTGAATCTTTGAATCCCTAACCCCTTAATGGAACAGGAGCTTCAGGTACAGGTAGACCTCACATCACCGTGTCATCTTCAGCTAACTGGCAGCCCAGAACACAGAGAGGGGAGTGCCCCAGCCCTGAATGCTCATTCTCAGCTTTGGACTGTCAGGCTCATCACAGTCATTCAACTCTAGCTGTGTGGGGTCTACATGTGGCCATAAGTGGCTTCGTTTTTATCCCAAAGGTGGCATCAGTGATCTCACATGGTTTAAATTACTCTTGTGTTCTTCTGAAGTTCTTGGTGCCATGTTTGGGTGAGAGATGGCAGTAGGTGTATCATTCGAGTAAAAATAGATAGATTTGGGCTTGCCAGTACTCTTCAGTAGAAAATTCTTGATTTGTCGAATAGGTGAAACAAACAAAAGAAGGTTAAGCAGGAATGCACTGTGCTTGGCAAGCTTTGGAGTAAACAGCATAGGTTTAAATTCCAGCTCTACAAGCCGTTAGCTGTGGCGACACATTGCTTCATCTCACATTAATTTTCTCCATCTTTAAACTAGTTGTAAAAATTATATTAAGTGTGCAAAGTACCCACATACAGGCATTCAGTAAGTGCTGACCATTCCTATAATAAACTCTCTTTGATACTCTGAAGCCTTAATTTACTCAAATAAGTTTGAACCACTGAAACCAATTTCTTTTATTTCCAGGAATGTTTCTCCAGTGGGTACTTTGTGCTGCCATATGGTTGATTGCCCTAGTGGTCAATCTGATATTACATTGCCCTAAATTTTGGCCTTTTGCAATGGTTGGTGGCTGCATTTGGACAACAGGTAATGCATGATATAATTTATTCCATAACCATTTAATACTATGTTCAAAATAACTCTGGTTCATAATAAAAGAAATTGCACAAACAGCAATTCTGAATAATCCTTATAGATATGAGAAATTAGATTAGTTTCTTCCATTCAGATGCTCCATAAATATTTGGGTACATTTCCTGACTTTTTCCTCTTAGTTCCTGATAGAAAATTATAGCAAAAATGTAAAAAAAAAAAAATTAAAAAAAAAGAAAATTATAAAAAAAAAAAAGTTTCAGTTGCTCTCTGTCTGTTCAAGCATAACTCATATATTAGTTTAAGTGCTCCAGCCTTTCTTTTCTCTGTGTTAATTGGAAAATATTTTTAAATAGTAGTCTCTACTAATATAATATTTAAGACTTGTCCTTAAAAGTAAGCAGATAGACACATTTTCATTTCAAAAGCACAGGCAAAAAAGAAAAAAAGGCAAACAAAAATCTTCCCTCTGTTGCTTTATCAATACCTAAAATTATATAACTGGAATTTGTATCTTTATTGACCAGTTGGGATGATTTTCCTTCTATTAATACTTCTATTAATATAAATATACCCCAGGAGAATTCTATTCTATTTAGCAAAAAGAATTCCAAGTATCAAGGATTTTTGGAGGTTAATTTGATTCAAAACAAATAAATTTTAAAATGTCGAAAACTTAGTGGTTCTGAATCTCTGCAGAATTAAATGATTTAGTGAAGTTCCTGAGTTTGAGGACAAAAGAGTTCGCTTTTAAATTTCCACTGGGATTTAAATTATTATACCTCATTTATACCTTGGTATGATTATGTTTATCATGTCTAATGGGGACAGGGAAACAGAAAGCTCTATGTATCCTACAGATCTTTATAACAAGTATCATACTTATAATTACCCATCAGGTTGTGTTGGGATTCAGTCGGGAAGCATGTAATTTGAGAAAAGTGGCAGATATGGATGCAACAGATCATAGTAATTAAATGGAGATGAGGAGTAGAGGAAAGGGAGCAGCCAATGATGATGTAGGGATTTTATCATAGGTGATATGATTGACACAAGTGCTGAAAATGGAGAGAAGTATGTGTCCAAAAAGAAAAATGATGAGTTCAGTTTGGGACCTTTTGAGACTGAAGTTCCTGATGTTCCCACAGTGGGAGACATCTTGTTGGAGATCTCTTTTTGGGAACAGAGCACTAAAACTGTGGAGAAGGTCTAGGCTACAGCAGAGCACTGGGAACATGTGTCTCTAATTGACAGCTAAAATCCTGAAATTTGGTCAAGTGCCCAAAGAAGACTATATAGCAAGAGGAAAAAAGTGTTCAAGGGAAAATACTTAGGGGGCACCTCAGTCCAGGCAGTATGAGAAGAAAGAATAGCCCGTGGCAGAGAGAGACAGGCAGGACTCAGGCAATGAAGGCATCTTGGAAGCCACCAGAAGAAACTTTTCAAGAGAAGATTGTAGGACTGAGGCCAGACTGCTTAGAGGTTAGGAACCATAAAAAAATAATCATGCATTTGACCTCGAGTGATCTTCCAGAGCACAACGCAATGAATGCCGGGCTCTAGAAGGTAAGCATGGAGAGCAAAGTCTGGGCCATATTGGCCCAAAGACTTCTGTCAGTGCTTCACTGTGGTTCAAGTCTAAGAGCACACTCACTATTAATTTTATCATTGACAGTTTCTACAAAAAGTTATAGAATAGAGAGCTATGTTAAGGATAAAAAGCAATTGAGTGAAATAAGTCAAGCAAAGAAAGTCAAGTATCATATGGTTTCACTTACTTGTGGAGCAAAAAGAGTAACATGGAGGGACACCTGGGTGACTCAGTGGGTTAAAGCCTCTGCCTTCAGCTCAAGTCATGATCTCAGGGTCCTGGGATCGGTGCCTGCATGGGGCTGTCTGCTCAGTGGGGAGCCTGCTTCCTCCTCTCTTTCTGCCTACTTGTGATACCTCTCTCTCTGTCAAATAAATAAATAAAATCTTAAAAAAAAAAAAAGTAACATGGAGGACAGTGGGAGAAGGAAAGGAAATGTGAACTGGGGTAAATTAGAAAGGGAGATGAAAAAAAAAAAAAAGAAAGGGAGATGAAGGATGAGAGACTTTGGACTCTGAGAAATGAACTGAGGGTTTTGGACAGGAGGGGGTGGGGAATAGCGAAGCCTGGCGGTGGGTATTAAGGAGGGCACGAATTGCATGGAGCACTGGGTGTGGGGCATAAACAATGAATCTTGCAACACTGAAAAAATAAAATAAACTATTATTTAAAAAAGGATAAAGAACATTGGTACAATTAGGCAAAGAGCTAATTCATCATTTTTCTCTGTAAGATTTTGTCTTATGCCTAGTTCTTTTAGCAATCATAAACCTGAGTTTAATGCCCAAAATTGTAGTTATTTTATTTAAAAACTGAGGAATCGTGCTTTCCTAAATTTGTCCAAATCCCATAAGTTTCATTTGAAGTTAAAAATTATACATGTATTTTTGCATTAGAAATAACTTATTTTTTTTCTGTATGTTACATCTCCAGGGAATATTGCTGTTGTCCCAATTATCAAAACCATTGGTTTAGGCCTTGGAATCTTAATCTGGGGATCATTTAATACCTTAACTGGCTGGGCAAGCTCAAGGTAACGCAAAACAATTTCAACTAAGATTCTCTGCACTGATGTAAGGCAAGGCCTAGGGATTGGGCTATCTGAGAGGAATAACCTGGTTTTTACCCTCACAGAGATTACATCTGGTAAGACATACACATGAAATATGCTACTTTTAATTATTATTTACCCAAAATTCTAGTATCTGATCTAGATATTTGGTTAAGATACAGTAAAGAATTAGCTCCTCAGAACACAAGAAGGAAGAGAGGAGGGGAACTGATTTGTATTTTCCCTTTCTATTGTGTTACAATTTGCTGGACATGTTATATGCATCATTCTCCTCTCATTTTCACAAACACGAGGTAAGCACAACCTTCTAAGAAAGCTGAAAGACAAGGAGATTGACTAGCTTGCTGAATATCATGGAATGAATAAGCTAGACCTCAAACCCAAGTCTTCTATTTCTAAAGCACATATTCCTTCTGGAGCCTGGGCCACGGTCAGCAAACCGTATTCACTTTTGTAAATGAAGTTTTCTTTATTTACAAACCCATCCGTTTCCTATTGTCTCTGGCTACTTTTACACTATAGTGGCAGAGTGGAGTAATTGCAAGACAGCATCTGGACCCCAAAAGCCTAAAATATTTATTCTCTGGCCCCTGCTAGCCCCAGCTCACCACAAGCTACATGGTGTCCATTTATATTTCAAGTTAAATGAACTAAAATTTGATAAAATTAAACATTCAGTTCCACAGCTGCAGTGCTCATAGGTTAAATGTTCAATAGCCACAGATGGCCAAAAACTATGCGGTTTCCACCGTACGCGTGTAGAAGACCCCCATCATCACAGAAACTTCTGTTGGACTGTGCAGCCTTGTTCAGCGCACATGGACACTCAAGTTGAGTTTGGGAAGAAGATAAAAGGGTGTCACTCTCACCTTAATTTGGGGGTTCTTCTTCCCTCTCAAAGCATTCTAACATCCTCAGTAACAACAAAACGAACTATCCTTCAATCTGTTCTTTCCTGCCTTTCCCCATTCACCCACCAGCTTCTTACAGTGCTATTTTCTTTTGCTTTTTCTACTTGCCTCTTTCATTCTTGCCCTGCGGGGTTCATAGTAATTGTTGGTAACCAATGCTACAATGTCAAGACATATATATATGATGCCAAAAAGTAGTGATCTTTAACCAAACAGTTAGTTAAAAGTCTGTCTCAATAAATACCATACAAAATTGCAGCCAGTTAATTAGCATTCACTTAGCCACTAATCTATTTTGTCTTCCTTCTTCCTTAATCTTAATAAGAAAGGACACTCACAAGTTACTTTTATGCACTAACTCATTTAAAATATCTTTATGAGAAGGGAGGGATATATATAACAATTACACCTCTTTTATAGGTACCCCATTTTAAACATGAGGAATTGAGGCACAGTAAAGAGTTAACTTGTTTGAGTCACAGTTAGAAGAGGGGGATTTAGGATTTGAATCCAGGAATCTGACCCTGAGTCCATGCTCTTGAACACTACAACGAACACATTTTTACAAATAGCTATGCTCACGCAGCTTCCTCGCTTCCAGGTTTGGCTGGTTTGGAATGGACGCAGAAGAAGTATCAAAACCGGTGCTAAATTATGTCGGAGCTGGATTATCAGTAGTGAGGTACACCGTTTTTTGGACTTAACTCTTCCAAACGTTTAGAGCACCTTTTAGAGATCCGAATGTATTTACATTTTTTTAAACCTGCATTTCATAAAACTGACATGATTTATCCTCAGATTCTTCATTTATATTCACAGATTTGGCTTTTGAGGACAAAAAGAGTCAGCTCTGGGGTCCCAAGCCCCAGGCTTTAGTTCTCAAAAACTCTGAGACCCCCCCCTGAAAATCGTTAAGCTGCTTTGAAGCTTACTTTCATTTATCTGTGATCTTTAGAAAAATTTAATTTAGTACATAGCTCCTAAATTAGAATCAAATGGCACGTTATTTTGCGAACTCAACAATACTATATAAATAAATATTATGCTGGCTGCCCAATGCCCCAGAAGAGCCGTTCTCTCCTCTTATCTCCTCTCATTACTCACTTCCTCTTTGCCCCCCCAGTTTCCACATTCCTGTCACCTCATCTCTTCTTATTATCACAGTCAGATTACTGCTATCTCACATATGAAAACATGTATTCATTTAAATACATGTTTGGGGATGTATCTGTGTCCAGTCGTATGCACTATATGAATGAGGATGAAAATGATTTTAGATCTCTGTAGGGCAGTGTTCAATCAGTAAAACTCCAGCAGAAATTAGGTCACCTTAAATTCAGTCCTCTTTCCCTTCTAGACTCCATTTATATTCCCTGTCAGTGCTTCACATAATGGATAGCTCTGCCTGGAAAGATTTTAGTACTTTTTTATTCTTCAGGGAAAGAGCACTCTATTTCTCTTCCTCCTGCAATGATGGCTTTTCCCCAGCCACATTCAGGAACAATCTCTTTGTCATTGAAATGTTGCCTAAGAGAGTGGTTCCAGGCCAATTGGAGAAGAAATAACATAGATTATTCTAAAAAAGCAAATTCCTGACATTTTTGGTTAGAGGCAATTTTATGTATTTTATGCAATTCACATGGCATCCTAACTTTGAATAGCTTTCTCAAAAACAATTTCTTCACTCCCCAAAATTGTAATGTAGCATGCCTTAGTGTGTCAGGCATTGTTTTTCTCCATATTTCTTCTTTCTTTAGAAAGTGCACCTTCTCTAAAACTTGCAAATTTTTCATGTTCTGCCCACTTCTACCTGTATGACCTTGGGCAAATCACTTAATTTCACCAAGCCTTGGTTTCTTCATCTGGGACTAAAGTGAGGGAAATAATTGTGCCAGCCTTATAAAGTATTTTGAAGATGAAATGAAAAGAAATGTGCTAAGTGCTTTGGATATTGCTAGGTACATGGCTGATGCTCTAAAATTGGGATAATTGTTATTATAATAATTGTTATTTGTATCAGTAGCTAGTTCAGGTTTAGTTACTGGTTTCCCGTTGGGCGTTGTGTTTTCAGCTCTGGGGTAAACTGGCCATGCACGTGGGGATCATACAGCTTGGTTCAGAGCTTGGTCTGTGGCACAGATAGGCGATGATCTCTTCCTAAAGCGCTTTCCAGCTTCTTTTAGGTTTCTTTACCAAGAGTACCTTCTGTAAGCTTCCGTTTCATTATTTTAACTCCATTAAACCAGTTTGTTTCAAAAGGCATTTACTGAATAAGCTTGGAGTTTCACGGCCAATATAAGGACACTTGGAATATGGTCACATTTGTTTGGTCACCTCCTGTGGCTTTTCTTTTTATAATTGAAATTATTGGTCCTATGCTGTTCACTCAAGTTTTTAAAGGATAGGTAAGATAGAGAATTTCTGGCCTTACATTTTTCCTATATGCGGTATCAGTCAGGCTCTGCAACTAACATCACTCTAGGTATTTTTTTTAAATTTTTTATATTTATTTATTTATTTGGGAAGGGGGCGTGGCAGGGGGGAGAGAATCTTAAGCAGGCTCCGTGCCTAGCACGAAGCCCCAAGCAGGGCTCAATCTCATGACCCTGAGATCATGACCTGAGCCAAAATCAAGAGTCAGATGGAACCCACTGAGCCACCCTGGCACCCCCACTCTGGATATTTTAAACAGCAGAGCATTTCACACAAGGAAATTTTTATAAAATTGTAATAAGGCCCAGGGAAGCAAAAGGAGGAAGGGGGCTCCACCCAAAGCCCTGCCTTGGAGCCCACACTCCAACCAGCACAGTTGGTCAGTTACCACCCCTGCTGAAACTACGGAGCCGCCATCAAAACAGACAGCCTCTCCCCAATTTTTTATTATTATTATTTTTTTTTTGATAGAGAGAGAGAAGGGACACAAGCAGGGGCAGAGGGAGAGGGAGAAGCAGGCTTCCCGCTGAGCAGGGAGCCCAGTGGAGGGCTCGATCTAGTGACCCAGGACCCATGACCTGGGCTGAAAGCAGATGCTTATTGACTGAGCCACCTAGACGCCCCAGCTTCTCCCAACTTTTAAGCCTCTTTGTATGCCTCCTGTTGGCAAAACCTAGCTGCTAATACAGTTTGGAGAAACACGGTTTTCAGGTTTCTAGGCTCCATGGTGCAGGAGAGAATATGTAACGGTGGGTGTGAAACTGACACCAAGAAACAGTGTTCTCTAGAACAAACTTGAATGAAGATCCAGGAGTCAGAGTTCATAAAAAAGCCAATTTCCTTTCCAATTTAAAAAAAAATACTTTGGATTATCCTTAAGTCTGCTGCCCATTTCTTTCTCACTTAACTTGCTGTTCCTTGAGAGTTGTATTGTGAGGAAATCCAGTCTTTGTTTCCAGCCGTTACTTTTCTTCAGGCCCACAGTCCTTGTGTCTAACCACGGACAAGTTCGACATCTTTACCAAGATGGCCCCCAGGCACCTCCTCCCCAGGCTGAGGTGAGGTAGAAGAGGACCCTGCTGGGTCAGGCACATGATCAGCACTCCACAGACTCTAGCCATTAGATCTTTTCTCTCTACCTTCAGTATTTCCCAGTCAGAATTACTTTTGTTATTCTCCCCTTCCCTGCAAACTTGTTCCTCTTTCTGTGTTCACTGTCTCATAGAACGTAATAGCCACAGTTATTCAGAATCAAAACCTCAGTCATCTTGAGCTTTTTTTTCCCTTTCATAGCCATCCTATATCTAATTCTGTAAACATTTTTTTTCTAAATATTTCACAGGTTCTTCCTCTCCTTTCTTCCAGTTGCTTAATATATATTCATCTATATATGATTGTAAAGATCTCACATCCAGGGGCGTTTTCATGGTTTAGTCAGTTAAGCATCTGACTCTTCTGGCTCAGATCATGATATCAGGGTCATGAGTTTGAGCCCCTGTCAGGCTCCACACTCAGCTTGGAGTCTGCTTGGGATTCTCTCTCTCCCTCTCCCTCTCCCTCTGCCTCTCATCTGCTTTCTTGCTCTCTTTCTCTCAAATAAATAAAAATCTTTAAAAACAAAAAAATCTCAGAGCCGCTGCCAGAGAGGAGCAGCCCCTTCTAGGACTGGACCCTGAGTGAGGAGAGATGGCAGATGACCCCAGTGCTGCCGATAGGAACGTGGAGATCTGGAAGATCAAGAAGCTCATCGAGAGCTTGGCGGCCGCCCATAATAATGGCATAAGCGTGATATCATTGATTATTTCTCCCAAAGACCATATTTCACCAGTTACAAAAATGTAAGCAGATGAGTTTGGAACTGCATCTGACATTAAGTCCCAAGTAAACTGTCTTTCAGTCCTGAGAGCCATTACATCTGTACAACAAAGACTCAGACTTTAATTTAAGCAAAGTACCTCCAAATGGCCTGGTTGTTTACTGGGGTACAGTTGTAACAGATGAAGGAGAAGAAAAGAAAGCCAATGTTGACTTTGAACATTTCGAACCAATTAATACATCATGGTATTTGTGTGACAACAAATTCCATGCAGAGAGGCTCTCAGAATACTCTTTGGATGACAGCAAATTTGGCTTCATTGTAATAGATGGTAGTGGTGCACTTTTTAGCACACTCCAAGGAAACACAAGAGAACTCCTGCACAAATTTATTGGTAGAGGAGGTCAATCAGCCTTGCATTTTGCTCATTTAAGAGTGGAAAAGTGACATAACTATGTTCAGAAAGTAGCTGAGACTGCTGTTCAACTGTTTATTTCTGGGGACAAAGTGAATGTGGCTGGTCTTGTTTTAGCTGAATCAGCTGACTTTAAAACTGAACTAAATCAATGTGATATGTTTGATCAGATGTTGCAGTCAAAATATTTAAAATTGGTTGGTATTTCCTGTGGTTGTGAAAATGGCTTCAACCAAGCTATTATCTACTGAAGTCCTCTCCAACGTGAAATTCATTCAAGAGAAGATTTTGATGAATCAGCCAGGACACAGGCAAGTACTGTGTTGGAGTTGAAGATACACTAAAATCTTTAGAAATGGAAGTTATAGAGATTCTAATAGTCTATGAAAATCTGGATATAATGAGATACAGTTTTCATTGCCAAAGCACTGAAAAGGAGAAAATCATCTAACTCCAGAACAAGAGAAGGATAAATCTCATTTCAGAGACAAAGAGACAGGACAAGAACATGAGCTGATTGAAAGCATGCCCCTGCTGGAATGGTTTGCTAACAACTATAAAAAAAAAGTTGGTGCTGTGTTGGAAATTATCACAGATAAGCCGCAGGAAGGATCTCAGTTTGTGAAAGGATTTGGTGGAATTGGAGGTTATCTTGCAGCACTGAGTAGATTTCCAGAGAATAGAGTACCTAGGAGGAGATGATGAATTTTTTGAGCTTGATGACTACTATATAGTTGATAAGGGTCTGGCAAAATGTGCCTCACCTTCCAGCATCCAACCCTAGGAGTATACCTGTGGCAGAATCCAAACAGATCCTTGCCCTAGGATTGGAAAATTTCTAGAACTTAATCCATGAGCACTGGATATTGAAAAGAAAACTGAAACAACACCAGACCCACGCCTGCCCTTTGGTTTGTCAGGGCAGCAGCCTAGAACTAAGTTCCTAAAATACCATTTCAGACTAATTTAGAAAAGAATCCTAGTTTAAACTTTGATTTGATGGTGAAATTGTTGCTCTTATATTTTTATGAAAAAGTTATTTTTTAACCTTCATACATAGAATCAAAAATAACTTAACTACTGTAAACCTTCAAAGGTTAATATGAGATGAGATCATTTAAAAAAAACTCACATCTACTTCCCATAGTTCCGTTTTTTCCTATTGCCATTATAGATTTTCTGTATCTGCTATCAAATCAGTCATCACTCTTCTAATTTAAGTACCTTGGAAGACTCCCGTTGGATTCAGAATAAATCTACTTCCTTAGTCTGGTATGCCCTCCGCTGTCACAGATTCAACCATTCTTCCTAGATCAGCCTTCTCCCTATGTTATCAATTCATTGATCCAGATTGTTTATTACATCATACCCCAGACACTTCCCCCCAGCCCAAAGACACTTTCCTCAGTTTCCTTGGCCTCCCTTAAATATCAGTTGAGATTTCTTGTGTTGTTTTCTTTATTTCCCTTCTTCCTAATTAGAGTGAGTTGCTCCTAAACTTCCATTGCATTTTGAACTTGTATTATAGAAGGATCTGTTTTGTATTATTCTTACAATTTCTTTATCCTTGACTGTGAGATCCTGAAGGACAAAGTCTGTTATTTTCTTTAAATACCATCTCTCCCACCATCACCATCAGACTTTGCCACACAGAGCTTGACACTTAAAAGATGCTCAGTAAAGGCTTGTTAAATTGTCAAGGTAAACGCATACACACAAGTTCTACTAATAGTAAGATGTATAAAGTTACAAATCTAGGGAAACTAGAAAGATCAAAAATGTAGAGAAGCATTCCTATGTGTAACATTGATTTTTTTATTTACATGCTTTTGATAATATTTACAGACTTTATCAAGGACCTTTGTGTCTTACATACTGTACCTGATTTCTTAGTCCTGATTTTTTTTCCTCATGCTCAAAACCCCCTCTCCCACTCAGTATTCTCTGTATTTCCTAACGTGCTTTGAGATTTTTACCATGTTCCCAAAAGTACACTAAGAATTTTGCCTGCATTATTATTTAATTCTCATCACAGCTCAGTAAAGTGGGCACATCTCCATTTCTTTTTTTTTTTTTTAAGATTTTATTTATTTATTTATTTGACAGGGAGATAGCGAGAGAGCACGAGCAGGGGAGTAGCAAGCAGAGAGAGAGGGAGAAGCAGGCTCTTGGCAGAGAAGGAGCCTGATTAGGGTTTGATCCCAGCACCCTGGGATCATAACCTGCTCTGAGGGCAGCCGCTTAACCAACTGAGCTACTTAGGTGCCCTCCCCATTTCTTTAGATGGGAAAAGTTGAGGCTCAGAGAGGCTAAGTGATTTGTAGGAGGGTCATAAAGTCGTTTGAAGAAATACTCAAAGACTTTCTCATTGGTACCATTCAAGTATTTCTAACATACCATCCTGTATTGCTATTAGGAAAACACACTGGTCTATACAAAGTTGAGGGTTTTCATGATAACTTCAAGAAGAAAATGCAATTGAGATGCCTAATAGCTTTGTAAACTAGTGTGTAGATAAGCACACATTTAACTAAGATACACACATTTAATTAGTTTTTATGCATTTATTTTTACTAAGTATTAAGCACTTTGAGGACCTTGAAGGAGATCTTATCTTCCATTGAATTAGAAAATCTGTAGAGGGGCCCCTGGGTGGCTCAGTCATTAAGCGTCTACCTTCGGCTCAGGTCATGATTCCGGAGTCCTGGGATCGAACATTGCATCAGGTCCCTGCTCAGAGAGAGAGACCTGCTTCTCCCTCTCTCTCTCCCCCTGCTTATGTTCCCTCTCTGGCTTTGTTTCTCTTTGTCAAATAAATAAATAAAATCTTAAAAAAAGAAAGAAAGAAAGAAAAGAAAAGAAAATCTGTAGAGAGAAAAGTTCTACAAGGACTTGTGGTAAATGGCCTGGATTATGCGATGACTATTAGTATAGTGGGAATTCAGAGAAGAGGAAGAGTCAGTACGGACCAAGCTGGGAGGAGAGAGGATTCTTATCACATTCAGCACTTCAGTTCTTCTTTAGTTTGGATAAGAAGAGAGTAGGTACTGTGTTCAGCTAAGAAAGGAAAGAAGCAAGAGCAGGTGGTTGTGGAAGACGGGGGTGAAGGAGAGGTTGGAGCAGGGACAGGTCAGAGACGAAAGTCCCTATGGAGAATTATGTGGAGTAGGTTATGGGGAGCATAATGCAGAGAGTAACAAAACTCAAAAAGGACAGTTAAATTTGCTATAGAAGAGAATATGGAACCATTCAAGTTTTAAAAGCAAGTAAGAGACTGAACTAAGGAAGCTAACTAAGAAGTTTTAAATTCGTGTTTTAAAAAATCACGCATTATAAGCACCTGCCTGCCCTTCGCTACCTACTATTACAGCCTCCTCTGTACTTTGAAAACTTCTTATATTGCTTTAGCTTTTGAACTATGCAAGCATATTTTTAAAAAGGAATGTCAAAAGTATACTGAGTTGTTAGTTTCCATAAGTTAATTTAATTTTTAACACATTGTAACCTATTTGCATGATTCAGAATCAGTAGTAAGTGAAGCACTTGTTACAGAGATACTGGACATGAACACACAATGCATTATACAAGAGTGTCAAAGGGAGAAATGTCATTAGGCTTATCCATGCATTTTTATCTCTCAAAATATAATCTGGACATCTTTCCATAGTCCTCTGTGTCTAGAGCACAGCGGGCGTCCTCATTTCTTTTTTTTATATCTGTGTAGCATTCCATGTGTGACCGTGAAGATTGCCTCTTCTGAGTGTAGGTGTGGCCGTTTCTCAGGCCCAAGCGTCTCTTCTGGGAGTCATAAAATTCTCTACTCACATCGGTGGTACTTGTCTGCCGAAGTTAGTCCAACAAGGATGTTGTTAAACGTCTAGGATTTTGTCAGTATAATAGGTGGCTTCCATTTTTTTTTATCATGTGATTCCAGAGTTAAGCAAGAATAAAAGAAAGAAGCAGCTATTGAGTGAAATAAGAAAGTGAAGAGAAAGATGTGATTTGAGGCGTAATCTCCTGAGTTAGGCTTCTAACTCATTGCAGTTAAGGATACAGGAGATGTAAAAGGAGAATGGCATCCTAGAGAAATGACAGGGCCCCTGGCGAGACAATGTGGCAGTAATTGTCCGAGCATTAGGATTGGAGTTAAGCTGTGATTTCTCATAAAATGCAGGCAGCTTGCTATGAACCAGGGTTATGATAAACATCACTAAACTTTATTTTCTTTACAGTGCTTTCATATTTTTGTTCATCAAAAGTGAAATACCAAATAACATGTGTTCTGTGGACACCACACCATTAATGAGAGACCATGTGAGTACAGTGAGAGAAACAATATGATCTGAAACGTAAAATTTAGATAAAAGGAAGATGCGTAGATTTGAAACAGATGAGAAGGTAGTTTTTTGTTTTCTGGGTTTTTCCCCATTCAGGGCCATTAACAATATGTTTGCATATTTACTATAGTTAGGTCTATGTAACAACCAATCAAGATTGCCATGGGAAAGCTTCTCAGCAAACTCAGAGGTCTATTTATATCTATTAACGGTAGATCCCAACTAGAAGGTGTATATACAAGCCCACATTTTGGGATTGCCTAAGGATTTCTGCAATGGGTGGACCCTAAGTACAGAAGAAGAATACAGAAGTTACTTAAGAAAGAGGGAGGAGGGAGGTCTTAAAGTAGCCCCGGGGGAGAGCTGTGGGGAATAGCTCAGAGGAAGCCAATGAAAGGAAAAATCAAGTCATATGAAAGGAGGAGCAGTACTTGATTTTCTTCCCTTTTCTCTTTCACCACATCCTGTGCCACTCAAAGGTAATGACAAGAAATATGTAAGAAGTTGCTGTCTGACCTTGAAGAAGAACCTAAAGTAGTCTGGGGTAGCAAATCTAGATTAAACAGGGACAACCTATACGAGATCTGAAAAAGCATAAGGGCCAGTGGCTACATATACAAAAGTGATTTCAGGGCAAACCCCTGTGGCCATGAGCCCAGACTCCAGTTCTTCCTGTTTCAAGTCTCTCTTCTATCCCAACAGCCCCACTGACGCATTGTCTCCCTGGAAGGTGCTGCCTCTACTCTTTACTTCAAAATTAACCTTTTCTTCTCCCTTCTTTCTTCCCCTCTCAAAACCCTCATCAAATAAAGTGACTAAAAACCTTAGTTAAATTGACACCAAAGTTAATAACAATTAGCTTAAGGATAAGAGAAAAGAGATTTATTAACCTATAGACATCTCTAAACTGGAAAATGTTGCAGAGAGAGAATGGAGGAATTGGGACAGAGTGAAGGTGTCCAATATTCCTTGCCTCCGCTAGGAATTCAGATACTTCCTGACCACCACCCTTTACACCAAGGGAGAGAAAAGGAAAAATGCAACTCGGAAAAAGATGCATAATAGGTTCACTGCCTTAGATTTTTCTAGGCACAGAGGAAGGGTGTAACTAAACCAAGTCTAAAGATACTAAACGGCATGATTGTGTGTTATGCAGCCATACATTGAAAGAAAGCATTATTGCCAAATCTGCAAATTTGTTAACACATGACAAAGAATTCAAATCTAGTTTCTTTTTTTTTTAATTAACATATAATGTATTATTTGTTTCAGGGGTACATGTCTGTGATTCATCAGTCTTACACAATTCACAGCACTCTTCTCTCTTACCAAGGCCTGAGGACTATGACAGTAAAGAAATTTCAGCTAAAGGCAAAGATGATTACATTTGATATTAGAACTATTATAAATTGGCTTATAATTTTTCCTGACTTAGAATATTAACCAAAAAAGGAATAAGAATATTAACCTAAAAAAGGAATATTAATCTAATCAGGAAACATGGCTGGAAATGTTTTATTAACTAATTCAGTTAAAGAAAACTGAATTTAAAAAAGTACCTGGCAATTTTAAGTATTCCATAGAAGACGATGAGTTTTCTTTGGTTCTAATTTTTTTTATAGATTATTAAAACATGCAGGTAAAACACAAGCATGGTTAGCTTATGTTACTTTTGACAGGTATATCAAAATAGCCATATATTAAACTGAAAAAATTTCAACAGAGAAATTACCAACTGCCCAACCTTTGTGAGTGAAAGAGCAACAGAATCAGAAACATTTGAGTCTGAAGATACGCACAGAATCGTAGTGTCACATGCTCATATTTTAAAGTCTATTTGAGAAAGAAGAGAAAAACATTGAAATCTTCTTGTCACCAGGGTGATTATCAATTGAATGCTGTTTTTGTTTTGGTTTGTGCCAATATTTTCCATAGGTGATCAATAACACTCAAGATTCCTGTCCTGATTATTCCTGGGTGGATAAACTTTCTACAGCCCAACAGCGCACAGTGTAAGAAGAGGTTTTGTTCTTCTCTTTCATTTTGGGGTAAAGCAGGGATTACCGGAGTGAAGTGATAGTCATCTAAGTGCAAGAAGCAAATGGTAACATAAGCTTTGATTCTCATCATTCCATGGTGGATGGGCTTTCTCGTCCCCTGCTGAATTTTTAGGTGTGGAGGTTGGTGATCTGTGTTTCGAGAACTTCCTAAACCACTGCAGTATCTCTAGCTAGTAAGTAGCTGACAAAACCAATCTCATATTGCAGCACTTTTGTGCCTAAAGTAAAAGAGATAATACAGGCCATAGCATATAATAATCAACAGGCTCTCAGCAATCATAGTCGAATTAGGCAATACACTTCTGTAATATTGCCTGACCTCCACTGGAAATCCCTACACTCGTGTGTTAGACGACTTTATAATCTCAAAATATGCATTTTCAAATATAGTAGAATATATCAGATACATGTAGTTATACCCCTCACTGTCATAAAGACTGAGTTTGGCTCACCAGCAGCCCCTGTATTTTAGAGTTTCTTATGGGATGTTTTTGGATTAGCAGAGACTATGAAAATAGGTAAGTGGATACCTTGTATTCTACAATTGATGACTGTTTTGGACTTTATGTGGTGACATACATAAGCACTTCAAGAATATAAAGCATTCCCTCTGCTAGTATATACACGAACTCACGGTGGGGAAGAGGCCGTGCCTGATGCATAATAAATGCTCAATAAATATTTGAATCAATTGAGTGAAAGAATGAGCTCACAAACAAGCTTCAGAAGATAAACGCATTGCTGTTTTTGCTTAGAGTGAAACAGAGCTCTCAAGAAACGACAACAAAAACATTTTTTCACAAAGCTTCTCTCTTCTAAGGGAGTATTTGTTAGGAGAAACATTTTTGATTGTGTCCTGATTAGCCAGACCTGGTTTGTTAGTGTGATCTGTGTCTGTGATGCCCCTTTCAGGACGGTGATGTCCTGGCTTCCCCAGGACACAAGGATTTCCACTGTGGATGCAGCTGATTGCCAGTTTGGCCCTGTTAGTTCCTGTTGAAATAGACTCTAAGAATTTGTTTTTATGGGGTGTCTGGGTGGCTCAGTCATTAAGCAACTGCTGTCAGCTCAGATCCTGACCTCAGGGTCCCAAGATTAAGCTCCCTGCGGGCTCCCTGCTCTGCGGGAAGCCTGCTTCTCCCTCTCCCACTCCCCCTGCTTGGTCCCTCTCTTGCTGTCTCTCTCTCTTTGTGTCAAATAAATAAAATCTTTAAAAAAAAAAATTGTTTTTAAGCTTGGAAAGGAATTTTTTTTGTTTGTTTTTGCCTAAAACTCCTTCCTATTTCATGCCATTGGACTTTGTATTAAGTTAAAGGGACTTTTCCAAAATATTAATCATCTCTCCCCAAAATTATTGGGCACACTTTGCCTCATGCAAATGTGGCCCAAGTCTCAGGTGTCAATTTGGCTTCAGTACTTAAGATGAAATATTTTCTTTTTACAACAGAAAATGTTTTACCAGAAATATCCCAATTGTTTGATTAAGTCCACACCTCCTGACCGTACCCTAGTCAACAAAGGCATAGGCAAGTGCAGGGATGTCAAGAGTTGTTTTGAATATGCATGCATTTAATGTTCTGTCCATCCTAGCCCTGTGCTGGATATTATCGAGTGTTTAAGAAAGAAGCATAGGGCACAGTGTGGGTCCACCAATAGTCCATATTTAGAGAACCAAGTCTATTATGCAGACGGTACAATGGTAGTGGTTATGTCTATGTAATGACGATTTATAATGATAACCCATTATAATTCCTGTAAATCGTATGCTTGTACGGGGGACAGAAACGCACTTGCAGTCTTGATGCTGCTCTGACCCTACAGGGTATTTCTTTGACTTTTGACGGTCACAGAACTTGAAATCGATATGTGATTTCTGCATAACTGCCTGTGATTTACACTTTGAAGCCTGCTTTAATTATGATTCCATTTGTGTGTTTGTCAGAATTATTGCTGTGGGCCAAGATTAACAGTGATGTATTTGTTTTTTAAGGGGCTGCAGTCTTGCAGTGATATCTGGAATACTCTATGGGTGTACCTTTGTGCCCATCATTTATATCAAGGACCACAGCAAAAGAAATGACAGTATATATGCAGGGGCAAGCCAGTACGGTAAGAGTAAAACATTATTTTACTTTATAAATAAACTCAATACCTGTTTTTCTATTTAAGACTATAAAAAGAATGTGATCATAGTAAATCCTGGTACATAGATTTGATCTTACTTTTTCATTTTAAGTGGTGGGTTAGAAAACTACTGAAGACTAAAAGTAATAAAGAATGGTTTGTGTCTTTTTATATGATCATCAAAATACAAATATAATCAACTTTATTCTAGGCAGGGTTGATATAGGCTACTTAGATCTTAACACATAGTTCCTGGCTTTACAGTAACATTTGGAGATCACTTTCCAGTTAGGTAATCTGAGAAAATATGTATTCTTCTGCTCTTTTTTAAAAAAAGCTAAAGTGTAGTACATATCACTTTAAAATCAAGTAAAGGCCAAAGTATAACGTGCCTACAGGTCAAAGTATAGCCTAGTCAGAGGATATTATTTTTAAAGCATAGAGGAGTGTATTGAAAAACCCAACATAATTGTCCCAGGTTATCTCAGTTTCTAGTGATAGATTGAGTCTGTCTGGTGTAAATACTACCTTTAATAGCCTTTGAACAGGCTCATCAGGAGACAGAGGAGGGTCTACTTCAGGGGTCCTATCATTTTCTTGAAACATGGCTTCCGCCCATGAACTCATAAAAGAATGAGATCATAGGTAAAAAAGTTCTAAATTGGATGATACGGAAAATTAATGTGATCTACATTCAAATAAGGGAGAAATTTGGAAGGCAGAAGTAATGGAGGAGAGACTGATGGCAAAACTGGGATTTGAAAGACTTTAATTGAGTGGCTAGACTGCGTAGACACCATTGTTTCTTCCTTCTTTTGTATATTCAGTCCAAATAGCATTCAAACCTTTAACTTGTTTCTTTTAATATATTCTACAAATACTTTTTGTGTTTTTAGTATTTTCATCTGTAAAGAACCAATAAAAATAGAATAACAAAGGATAAATTATAAGAGAAGGAAAAACAAGAGTGAAAAAATAAAACAGAACCAGAAATGAGTTTAAAAACTATAACATATTTTTACACTTGCTAGAAATGAGCCATAAATTTGGCTCTAAGCTTTCTTATAGGCACAAGGGAAATCAAATCAGTCCCACAATTCAGTGAACACAAGATAAAAAGAACTTGTCCAGGAGTAGTGTTATTCTTAGTACTGAGCCATAATAAATAATGTCAACAATCTCTTTACATAAATGGTACAGTCAATTCTTAGGGACCTTTCTTATGACAACTTTAATGCCATCTAATTGGAACACACTTTATTCCACCTTATTAAAACATAATTCTAGGGAGGTGCAATTTTTTATTTCATTTATTTAACAAATGTAAGTATTACATGTACTCTGCTAGACACTATTCTGAGCACATTACAATAATAGCTCAGTTGACCCTCATAGCTACCCTATTGGTTAGATACCATTATTATCCTTGCTTTACAGTTGAGAAAATTAAGACTATGAGAGATTGGATAACTTGCCCAAAGTCTCAAAGTTAGCAAGTAGTGGATTGCAGATTCCACCCAGGTAGTCTGTTCTTTGAGTAACTATGCTATGCTGCTCTTTGTGACAGTTCATACACATGTTGTTCTTATATGATCCAGAAGTAGGGTTTAAGGTTTTAGAAGAACAGACACACTCATTGACCTTCAAGCTTTTCTCCTTAAACATGACCACTCACCTTTGTCAGAATTAACATTGAGAGAAACATTGAGTTCAGTGTAACCTTCCCAGGCAATAACCTATAGTATACCCATCTGAATGACTAAAGGACAGTCTGCTTAAACCGTCAGTGTAGCTTGGGTTTCTCAGATGTTAGACCACCATCATGTGTCATTAACTCTCCCATGTAATGAAGCCTAGAGTAAACAACTAAATAAAACCCTCTTTGAGATAACTTCCTGAATATCCTTCCATATAGCTGTAATCTGCAACAGAGATGCTGGTCTCAAGATTGGTCACCATATAAAGTTAACACAGTCCTGTAGTTTTCACAACACCCTCACCCCTGTCTACTTGGAGATTGGCTACGGTTTGCATTGGTAAAATTATGTCTGAAGCCTGTTCTTAAAAAGAAGATGGTATTAGCATAATATTTATAGTTTACCATTCATCGTTCCAAGATAATCATAAAAACCAGCCTTTTAGATCTGATTATAGTAACTAATTTCTACTTAATATTTCTAAGTTTTAAATGTGTTTATTAAAATTCTATATAAACAGCATGTAGAAAACTAGGATGATGAAATATAATTAATAGTTCCTTTACTTTTAAGGTTAATTTTTAAGATTTGTTTTATTTTTAGAACACTAAATATATTTGAAATGAATAGAAGGATACATTTGAGAGTTTTCTGATCTGTATTTTCAGATTTAGACTACGTTTTTGCACATTTCAGTGGCATCTTTTTTACAAGCACAGTCTACTTTCTTGCCTACTGTATAGTCATGAAAAATAACCTTAAGCTATATCCTGAAGCAGTCCTGCCAGGTAAGAATATTTACTACAAAGAAAAATCTTACTTGGGGCACCTGGGTGGCTCAGTCATTAAGCGTCTGCCTTCAGCTCAGATCGTGATCCTTGAGTCCCTGGATGGAGTCCTGCATCAGGCTCCCTGCTCAGCGGGAAGCCTGCTTCTCCCTCTCTCACTCCCTGTGCTTCTTGTGTTCCCTCTCTAGCTGTGTTTCTCTCTGTCAAATAAATAAAATCTAAAAAAAAAAAAAAAAAAAATCTTACTCTGTGAAAGTATTCCCTAGTCACTTAGCTTGAATAGTCATCTTCTGGAAAGCAAGCCATCCTGTGTATCTGTGTATGTGTTCATTCCCTGGTTGCTTTGGCACAACTCGCCACTAAATATAAAAGATTTAAAAACCATGGAACTTTGATGTGAAATGCTGGTCATGACAGAACCTGACACTTGAACAGTGAATCTAAGATGATTTCCTGCGCCCAATACCTTGTGTATTAACCATTAGACTTTACTATTTCCTCTTCATTATCTAAGGATGCTTATTGAAAGTCAAAGGCAATAGTAGTCACCTAGGTAAACAAACCTTTTCTCTGAAAAAGAAGAAGAAATTGTTTTAGAATTTGAAAAGGGTATATGGTAAATGCCCATGCTTTGGACTTAATCCATTTGTCACTCATGGTAAAAAATATATATATGGTTTCTTACTTATTTAGGAATTTGCCAGAAAGCAACTTGGAATATAAGTCCATAAGGAAAAATTTTACGAACAAAATAAAGCATATGTCAGAGATATATTTTGAATACCTGACTCATTTAGGTCAAAGTATGCCAGTATACCATTATAAAAAATGATAGGATATTTATTGAACACCTACCTAAAGTATTCTGAAAATTTTATCTGGTATTTTCACTCAGATTCTGGGAGTTTTTTTTTTCGTAGCTATGAGCATCATTCTGATGCTGAAAGCATTTTCACGTTGATAGTTTTAAGGTAAATGGTGTTCACAGAGCATACGCAGATCCAGTATCTTCCCTAGGTCCCTCTCCACTACCAAATCTTTATATCAACTACAACTATGAGTATTTTATTTAATATCAATGAACTGAAAAGGTTGATAATTATACCTACAGCAGTCAAGAACAACAAAATGACCATAATGGTTTCCAAAATGACCATAAAACCATGTTGGCCAAATGTGCCAATAGGAATGCATTGATAGGAGCACTTTAATATTCCCACTGTATCTAGAGAATGGACTTTTCAGGAGAAGAATGTGAGTTGTAAGCCTGCGCTATTTGCATGTGTTTCAGGATTCCTGTCAGGAGTTCTTTGGGCAATAGCCACCTGCTGTTGGTTCATAGCTAACCACACTCTCAGTGCTGTGGTCAGTTTTCCAATAATCACTGCTGTAAGTAGCTGAATGTTTTTCCAAATTGCTGTTTTTCAAATGTAAGTCTCATTTTTCGGAAGCATTCTTAGTAAATCACTGGGAACTGTCATGGAGTTTGATTTTTTAGGAGTATAGTTGGTATAAAGATTCCTGTAGATTCACCAGCACCCTCTCACCTCACATCCCCGAATGCTAAGGGGACATCACCTGCCTTATTTGAGCAGCTTAGTTCATTTTTGATATCCTTGCAGTTTTTGTCTGGTCGTTTTTACCTAATGTCATTTTGGACACATTGTAATTTTCTGTTTGTAACAATATTTATCTCTATATAATATTTACAAATTAAAAATTCTTTTGTGTATACTCTGACGTTTGAATCTCATGACAATCTTGTGAGACAGAAAGTACTTCAGACTCCTCATATGGTCCTTGGGTATCTTTAAAGGCTTTCAGGAAGTCCTAAAGCAAACTGTGGTCTCTGGGTGAGTTATATGATTAAATATTAAGTTTTGCTCTGTGCTTACAAGAGAGAGTGACACAGTAGGGTAGCTAATTCTTTTTAACTGGTAACATCTTATTTCCTCAGAAGAGATCATTTATTTTCTAGCACTAAATTCTTAATAGAATGTATCACATGGGACCTTTTACAGGGGACACTGAATAACTATAAATACTATTCTTTAAAAAAATTTAGAGTGGACAGAGATTTGGTTTTTCTGTCACTGTTTCTTGTTTTAAAGTATGGTAAAGACTTAGGATAAAACATAAAAGCCTATTTCTGTGGAAGTAAGTTGCTGAGGTGAGTGAAGTATGGGCAGACGGTTAATGGGAGTAATCACTGTGGCTCTTGGAGACTTGCCTGCCAGAAAAGAGAAGAGCTACTCTCTAGCCACTGTGCTCTAAGCACAGGCTTCTCACCAAATTTAGCTTCATCTGGTGCTTGGGGATTGTTACTGGGAAAAAGAGGTGGTTCTGGGACTTGAGGGAATTGGGCAAAATTGCTACTAGGTTCTTCCTTGGTTTCATTTTGTCTCTCTAGTCAAGAACATTTTTCACATGCAGAAAAGATTCGGTCTTTTCCTCAAGGATCTTACATTCTTCTTTATTTCTTGGGAGAACTGGATTTTTTTTTAACATTAACTTTTTTTAGTGGAAAATCTTAAACACACCCATCATCTAGCTTCAACAGTTATAAATATGATCAGTTTTATTTTATCAAAAGAGCACTTTTTTGTTGTTCTTATAGCAGCACCGTTCTTCCCAGGTACATACATTTCCACTGTTACATATCCACTGGTAACTCGACTGTGAGTTTCTTGAAGTAGCATCTATACTTTACTAGCAAATAACATTTAATTAAAAAGGAGAGAGAGGAAGGAAGGGGAAGGGAAGGGGAGAGCAGGGGAGGGAGGGGAAAGGGAAAGGAGGGGAAAGGAGAAGGGAAATGGAATGGAAGGGAAAGGGAAGGGACAGGATAGGAGAGGAGGGGAGAGGAGGGAAAGAGAGAGCAGGGAGGGAGGGAAGAAAGAAAACAAGAAAATACCCACGTTGCAGGAGCAAGGACTTGTTGCCTCTGTTCCAAGTCTCCACTGTTGAAAGTAAAAGCTGTCTGTCCAGAAGTCCAGCCTCTCAAGGTAGCTCAAGTTCAAAGGCTGATTTACAATATGTAATTTATATTCATTTTACGAAAGGAAAATATGCAATCCCAAATGCCAAAACAGCTGTCTCTTATCTAAGATGTCCTTCCTATCTGGCTCTCTTTTGCCCGAATCAAAGAGTATGTACACACTTTGACCTATGCTTTTGTTACTTTTGGCAAAGCACCACTTCCTATAACCACATTACTCCTCACAATAACCCTTAGACCATGTCTAAGGTAATATTCAGCAAATGATTGGCCAAAAGCCTCAAAGATCAGTGATACCTTTTGGTACTGACTTCTAGCATGTTCTCTGAAAAGAAAGAAATTTCCAGATTAGAGAGGATAAAATTCTTGAGCGATTGGTCTGATAACATTAACACTATATTCCCTTTTCTGTTGTTTCCTTCCATCCTGTCCAAAGTCAGTATGGAATTGCCTAAAGGACCCAGATGCTTCTTGTTTGGTTTGGATTTTGAGGCTTAAGATCTTATGTCATTGATAAAAGACAGTTTCTTTGACCTATTTCTCTGGAGCTTTTGATGTTGAATTTTCCAGACTCTGATAAACAGAGAGTAATGTATTTTTATTGCTTCACTTACATGCCTGGAGTGGAGTCAAACTTTATTGACCCAGTCATGTAGACAGTTGGAGTAGCGGAGGGGGAAAAATATGTTGGAACTGTTTATGAGAAACCCTTCCAGCATTTGTGCAGGGCTTGAAAAGGAATCATAAAAATGCCGATAACATACACCTTCTCCACAAAGATCATGTTTAATACAATTTTTTCCTTCTAAGCTAAAAAAAGTTAATAAACTTGAATAGATTCTAATTTCAAGCTCCAGAATCATCCTTTCTTTCTACCTCATTTCTTCTCATTTCCCTTTCCTAGATTATTTAATTCTTGTCTGAATAAACCTATTGTTTATTTTTTCTTACATGGCTTTTCTATCTTCCTATAATACTGTCTTTAGCATCCATTGGAGTTTAATGTTAGATATGGTTCACCAACATGCAATAATATCAGTTTAAGAATTTTTTTTAAGTACGTTATTTTCCAGTCCAAGAGAACATACTACAGTTTCTTTAGTTATGAGATTATCTCATGCCAAAAAAAAGTTATAAATTATTCCCACAGTTTCGGGGCACCTGGGTGGCCCAGTCGGTTAAATGTCTGCCTTCAGTTCAGGTCGTGATCCCAGGGTCCTGGGATCGAGTTCCGCTCCAGGTTCTCTGCTTGTCGGGGAGTCTGCTTCTCCCTCTCCAGCTACCCCCCTGCTCGTGCTCTCTCTCTCTCTCTCACTCCCTGTCTCTCTGTCTCAAATAAAATCTTTAAGGAAAACTATTCCTATACTTTCTCCTATTAATCCCATTTCTAGTGTCCTAAGTTCACTAGAAAAAAGTAAATCATTTGCTTATTAAAACATTACAAGTAGATCATATTTATTAAAGTAAATCACACAATAGTATAACATCATCAACGTAATAAATATGAAAACTATAAAGAAACAAGAAAATCTTCATTTTTTGCCAACTGCTACCTTAGTTTATTGTTGAGTTAGGGTTGAGATTATGAATAGTTTTCCCTGACAATACTGTTATACTGTTTTTACAGTAGGAAGTTATTCAATGAAAGTTTTATGTCAGCTCTCCAATATACTATTTTATGTAGAGTACAAGTCACAGGGAAAAAAAAAACAATTTGATTACAGTTTTTCTTTTTATTCAAGGGTCCAGGATTTATAGCTGCAATGTGGGGTGTCTTCATGTTTAAGGAAATACAGGTACGTACAAGAAAGGGCAGATTTAGAAAACAGGTGTAGAGCCAGGTAAGAAACCTATTCCATACTATGTTTGTGTCATTTTCTGAAAACTGTATGTGACCCTTAAGCCGAAGGCAGAAAACACATGAATAGATTTGACAAACTCAGATGTTCAAAATGTTATCATCCAAACAAGGAAAGAAAATACTAAAGATATAATTATTATGAAACATGTTTCTCTCCACCCCAGCCCTCAGTGGGAAAATGCTTTAGCTGACTTTTTATTTCCCTTAAGAGAGTTTGTTACATAATCCAATAAAATATGATAGAGGGAAATTTCATTTAATGTAAGATATGATAGATAAACAAGATGAAAGATTTTTTTTATTCTAAAGATTAAAATATCCCTGAGGCAAATGGAATGCGGAAATAAATTTTTCTGTTAGTTCTCATGCCTCCCAAAAGCCTCCATATCAAACCAGCAGTTTAATAGGAAAATAGTATGATAACAGATGACTACTACTACTTCTCTTTCAAGTGTAAATGATAGTGATTTAAAATTGAATGTATTAAATACCTCTAGGATGTGTGTGTGTATATTTTAATTAAAAATTGTTTTTAGGGGCACCTGGCTGGCTCAGTTGATGGAGTGTGGGATTCTCGATCTAAGGATTGTGAGTTCTGGATTGTGTGTAGAGATTGCTTAAAAACAAAATATTTTTAAAGTTTTTTTAATTGTTTTAGAATTTTTCCCACTTACCTTTATATGAGGAATATGTGTCAATAGTATTTTGTAATCGTTTTTACTAAAAATATACATAAATCAAAGACACTCTTTTAAGGTAGCATGGAAATAATATTTTCTGTCTTCATATGCAGCTATAATAACAAATAATTCCTGATTCTAAAAAGATCTGATGTTCCTAATCTCTGGGAACCAGAAAGCAACCATGTAGCTGGATAATCCTTAAAATGATTATTCAGTTTTAGATTTAAAATATCATTTCATTTATTCTAAGTGAAATGTTTTGATTTAGAAAGTCATAATTTGATAACACAGGATTCTCAGATTTAAAAAAATAATAAATTTGTTTAGATATATGTACCAAGATCTTAATTTTTATACTGTTTAAAAAATATGCAAGACAACTTCAAACATTTATAGACCCATAAATTGCTTCTATCCACATTTCTCATTTATTTTAGTTAGGGTTGCTTTCCACAAAAAAATAATTCTATGTCCAAAACATGCCGTAATCTCTTTGCAAATATTTCATCTGCCTCCCAAAGGATAATGATTGTTATTTAAGAATTGGGTTTTTATTATCCAGTATAACATCCTGAAGTCTTAGAAAGTCACAAGTAGGGTGCCTGGGTGGCTCAGTGGGTTAAAGCCTCTGTCTTCAGCTCAAGTCATGATCTCAGGGTCCTGGGATGGAGCCCCGCATGGGACTCTACACTTAGTGGCGGGGATCTGCTTGAGGATTCTCTGTCTCCCTCTTCCCTCTGTGCCTTTCCCTGCTCATCCTCTATCTCTCTCTATCAAGTAACTCAATAAACCTTTTTTTTTTTCAAAAAAGGAATATAAATGCTAGTAAAAACTAGGAAAGGTATAAAAATATAAGAAAATGATCCACAAGGAATTGCTAGATTTAGGAAATCATTCACTTTACTACAAAAGTTTCCTAAGAAAATATAAGTTCTGGTTATATTTCTGGTTATATAAGAAAATACCAGAACAAATGAGGAAGCTGACCACATTCCTGACAGAGCAACTCACTGTTGTTAGTAGGTAGTTGTTTCCAATTACATTCAGTGTGATTCCGACAGAGTTCCAGTGGAGTTCTACCTGGAATTTTGAGCATGAGTTCTAAAGTTTGGCCAAGTATGTATGTAAAAATAGAGAGAGAAGACCAAGCTGCAAGCAAAGAGGGACTGTTATTGACCTTCTGGAATTTAAAAAAAAAAAAAAAAAAAAAACTTACAAATCTGTCTACAAACAAACTTAAGAAATATCCAGTGAGACTTATCATTTAGTGCAGGTGCCTAATTGCTTTGTAACAGGTGGTTTAAAGACAAGTTTTATATGCTTTACATGCCAACTTGTTTAAGAAAGACCTATCAACTAAAGAGTGAAACCAAAATCCTATTGGAATTTTTTTTTAAGATTTTATTTATTTTGTGGGGACACCAGCAGGGGGAGCGGCAGGCAGAGGGAAAGGCAGACTCCCTGCCCTGAGCTGAAGGCAGACACTTAAACCAACTGAGTCGCCCAGGCCCCACCTATCAGAATTTTTAAAAATTATTTTTCTTAGAAACAAGATAAGCGCCTAGAGGAAAACAAAAGCAAAACATGTATCTTTACTTTATGTCCTGTTATGTCTTGAAGCAGTGCTCGAAGACACATATTTGAAAGTCTACAACCTACAGAAGTAAGAACTTAATCTAAGATCCAAGCACTTTTTGTACTAAAGAGCTTTAATGATTTCAGTTAGTCTTAATGCCATCTAGGCACCAGTTGGAGACTTTCCACTTACAATGCTCTTTTATATCTGGTATTTGTTTGTCTTTGGGAAGTTTGCTTTAGAATCTTACTTTTAACTATTTTAAGCTAGATGTACATTATTATCTTTAGAAATACACTTTAGACACAATGTCTACAGAAATATCAATGCAGGGAATTACTACCATAACAATTTATAGGTCCATAGCTACTCCCAGTTAAAGAATGAGATGATTTGTTATCTTATTAGCTGTTATCTTATTATTTTAAGTTAAAAACTTTTTGCTTTGGGGAGGATGTTACCATGATCTTTCCAAGTGTTAATATTCACCTTTGACAAAGGGAAACTATTTCTATCGCCCAGATATAATCTATCTTTTCATTAGGAAACTGGGCATTTTGGACAGATTCTTAACCTTGAAGGGGAAAAATATTTTACTCTCTGAGAACATCATTCTTCTGACTACATAGACAATAAAGGAGAGAGCTCAGCAAAGTATTAACATAATTAGGTTGTATAAAGTGCTGATAATTTTTTTCATTTAAGTCACTGTATCAATTGTCTAAGTCTCAAAGGAGATTTGGAAATCACCTAATTGTATTCATTCTTTGAGCCAATATTTAAGTGCCCACTCTCCATCAGCACTGGTCTCTATCTAGTAAAGACTTTAAAACTGACAAGATATGAGGGAACCTTAAAGCTTGGCAGGAGAGAGTGTGAAAGTGTGTGTGAGTGTGTGAGAGTGTGCGTGTGTGTAAATAAGCTGCCCTGTACTTGGCAAGGCTTTCTGGTACTTTCATTTGTGAAACTTGTATTAGAGTGACTTCTAGTAGTACTCATACTCACAGGGAATCAGAAAATTCAGTTGGCCCCAGCCCAATTTAAAAGACTGCTCTCTGGTCTTCAAATAGAGATCATTTAATCCATTTCTCCTCCATTCTTTATGAAGTTGAAGGAAGAGATTATATGCTTTTTGGAATTTTGGCTATGTATTAATTGGCATTAGTCTTAAGAGATAAAAATAATATTATATAGGGGCATCTGGGTGGCTCAGTCATTAAGCATCTGTCTTTCGCTCAGGTCATGATCCCAGAGTCCCGGGATCGAGCCCCACATCAGGCTGTTCCCTCTCTAGCTGTGTTTCTTTCTGTCAAATAAATAAATAAAATCTTTAAATAACACTAATATATAATTTGACTGTCAGGATATCTCAATGTTGTTTTAGAATTTATATCTTAAGATCAGGAGGTACTGATCCTATTTTACTTTGTGATGTTCAAACCTTGCCTTAGAGCATCAGGACTCATAATTAAAGAGAGACATAGACAGTGTGACAGCCACTCAGATGGGAACATCCAGGGAGCTTGAAACTATTTCATATGAAATATAGTCAAAGAAGCTAAAATATTGATCTGGAAAATAATAAGTTTTAAGAACATAAGAGTTATTTTTTTTTTAATTTGAGGGTTTATGTCGTAGGAAAGAGATTAGAATCGATCTATCTGTACCCCTTGACATAGACAGAACTTATAATACATAAGGGCATGTGGGTGCCTCAGTTAATTGTCTGCCTTTGGCTCTGGTCATGATCCCAGGGTCCTGGGATCAAGTCCCACGTCAGGCTCCCTGCTCACTGGGGAGTCTGCTTCTCCCTCTCCCTCTGCCCCTCCACACCGTTCGTGTTCTCTCTCCCCACCACCCCCCTCTCTCTTTCCAACAAATAAATTTTTGAAAAAAAGAACTTATAGTAAATAAAATATCTCTACTTAACACAGAACAGTTCTTCTTTGTTAGGGGCATCTGAGTGGCTTAGTCAGTTAAGCATCCGACTCTTGATTTCAGCTCAGGTCATGATCTCAGGGTCATGAGATGGAGCTTGGTTGTTGAGCTCTGCACTCAGTGGGGAGTCTTTTTGAGATTCTCTCTCTCTCTCTGCCCCTCCCCCTCTCTAAAATAAATAAATAAATAAACAAACAAACAAAACAGGCTACTTCGTTGTTAATCAAAGATGAACTGGCTATATTGGGAACTGGTTGTCAGTGTTTACCATCTTTAACTCCAGTGCACCTACCCATAGCTGGGCAAGACATAGTTTTCCTGTTTCTTCCTCACCCCTCAGATCCATCTCTGTCTCTCCATCAGTGCCTCATCACCTTTTCCTAGGAAGGCTGTAGTTACCTCCTCCATCATTTCCTTGCATCCATTCTGGACCCCTCCAATCTGTTCACCATCTGCCAAAAAAGGGTGGATTTTAGGAAATGTGAATCCTGTCTTCTCACCACATCCAGCTGCTTGTTTCTTTAATGTCTTCCCATTACTTGGAAAAATAAAACCCCAAAGTGTATGTGAACTGTGAGATCCCCATAAGCTCGGGCCATAGCTCTCCAGCCTGGTTTTACTCCATTTAACTCTCCTAAGCTGTGGTCACACAGACTTCCTTTCAATCCCTGGCAAGTATCACATTTCATCTTACAACAGAGCTTTGCCCATAAAATTCCCTCTACCTGGAATCCATACTTGCTTCCTTGGCTGACTTATTGGTACTTACTGTTAGACGCTGAATTCTTCACCCTCCAAAGCAGCCTCACTGAGATTCCTTTGCAACCCCTCTCAGAAACAATCATTAACACCCCTCTCGCTTTGTAGCGTTCTGTGATGATTAACTTCTATCTCCCATCAGGGCACGTTTTATGCATCATTTTAACCCCTCACATGTTGATGCAAGTCAGTGCCCACATGTATTTACTGAGTGGGTGAGTTAGGAAGGTTCTAATGGGTTAGAGACTCTGGATGATTAGTTGGAGGGATAACAAGGCATACAGGTGGCTAGAGCAGATGGTTAGTAAGTCCCCTACCAATCTCTAGAGAAGTAGACATTCTCTACTTTCTGCATGTTTGATTCAGATATCCTTAATTACACTTATTCCTTTTTTATTATTATTATTCAGGGTCTACAAAACTACCTATTGATGGTATTTGCATTTTTCATCATCTTGACTGGAGCATTATGTACTGCTTTCTCTAAAATCTAACAATCATGAGACCAGCAGATGGCAGCAGTGGGTAAGAGAACCCTGCTACAGGGCTCTGAGCGAAGATGCTGAGAGGAGAGTTTATTTTCTTCCAGCAAAGGGATCTCAACCCACCTTGGACTGGGTAAATGATTTTTTTTTTCCTCCACAAATGTGAGAATAAAGGAAAACTAAACTTTGGTCAAGTATAAAAACGGAATATTCCTCTAATGAACTATTAATGATGGTAGGACTTTACTGGATGCCTAAAATGCCTGCCTTTTTACAGCATCACAGCTGAGCATGCTCCTTTTACCACAGTATGTACTCGGTGTTGCATAAGCCGCGAAACAGTGTGGAGTTCCTATACACAAAGAATTCTGTATATGTCCAAGTTTCCAACGTAGTACCCTCGTCGATGAAGAGAGGCAGAAAAATGTTGGGGAGAGAAATGGGGAGAAAACCTGCCTTCTAATGGAATTAGATTCCAAAGCTATCTAGATCCTTGGCCAGAAAAAGTAAATGTCAAAGTTGGTAATTGAATATGAAAAAGGCCATTTCATTTTATTTCAAATTAATATTGCTCAACTCTAGTCACATCCTAATCTTAGCCTAAAATGCTTTTGATTATCACCAAATAAAATCCATCTTCAGAGAACAAAAATTTCCAACCACTGAGAATATGTGTATAATACATATACAGACATATACAGATAGACATGTAAATACAACACAAATATGTCCATATAATTCCAAACTTGGGGGAAATTCTAGAGTTGCTATAGTGAGGGTCCAGCTTATTAGAGTAAGAATTTACAGAGGCCAAACACTACTTCGTATGTAAAATTTATTATTTTTTTCTGAAATATACTTTTCTAAAATCCATTTTTAAACTGGAAATTGTCTTCCTGTTTTAACTTGTGGATTCCATTAGGGAAAAAAATAACAAACATGTTATTTATATATATATATATCAAAAGAGACAGAATAGCATTCTGCTTAAGTATACATACTCTTGCAGTAACCCAAATGGGTTTCATCTTCATTGTATGACTTTGAAGAAGTTCCTGAGCTTACTGTATCAGATTCCTCATCTATAAAATGGACATCATGATAATGGTTATTGTAAGGTTCAAACTGATTAAAATCCATAACATGTTCATGAGTGTCTGGCACTTGGCAAACATTGTATAATTCTTAACTCTAATCGTTATCTACTGTTTGAGAAAGAAAACGTGTCTATAGATTGGAGAATATTTTGTAAGAGCTACTGCCCTCGCCACCAACCCATCCAAACAACTAATTATTATTCATGCCTCTGTTTGAGTGCAATTTAAATAATGACACTGGAGTCTCTCTTTCATTATTGAATTCTTTGATTGTAACACCTTACTAAAGCTTATTTTACTTTTGATTCGAAATATCATTAATTATGTTGATATGTTAAATAAATTGACATGACACAAAAGCTGTTTTGCTTACTTATATTTTCAGATTTCATATTGAGAGCATTTAATTATTCTGTAGCTGAGAATGCCAATTTATATGCAAAATTTTAAATGTGAAGTAAAGCAATTGCAGAAGAAAAATGAGAAAAAAATCTTATTACCACTATACAGCTTCTGCTACCACACAATACTTGTAATGTTAGTAAGAGGCAAAAGTAGTGGGGCAGGGGGGCGGGAAAACAAGCTTTTAAAAATGGTTACCATTTAGAAAACTTACTATGTAGAGGTGAGTCTAAACAGGTAATTACCAGATTTCCACTTTCTTTGCTCAATTTAAGAAGTCAACACCCATCTCTCTAGAACTTTTGAGGCTTTGTTTTTCCTCATCTAATACAGTCAGATTCTTGTGTTTTAACTTTTTCTTGCTTGGCTTTCTGTCTCTGTATACAGAGAAGGCACTACCTTAAGTAGGGGAGTGTAACCCAATGAGACTGGCAACCAGATTTTGGGAATTGTTTATTATCAAAATAACAACTCCTAACTTCTCAAAATTCCTAATGGATTTTGTGGAATTAATAGTTCAACATTTCCCTGGAGTTTACAAATCTCCCTTTATTCCTCTTGTATTCATTTATTTGTACTCTCTGTATGTATCAATATTTGTGAGCTGAAAAACACAGGGAGTTAAAAAGGCAAATTGTAGAACCATGTGCACAGTATGACACCATTTAGGTAAAGTTTTAAGAATCAAAGTAATTTATGTTTTAAGAATCAAAGTAATTTATGTTTTTCTATAAGTACTTATCTATGCAAAATATTAGAAAAATACATATAAAAAGCTCATAATAATGTTTTCCTCAGGTGAGGATGAATGGAGATAATGGCAACATTGGGGTCAATGTAAACTTGAGCATTATCTGTAATACTCTAATTTTTATGGCAATGAATTCATATATTCTTTAGTATGTGTTAAAGAGTCAATAGCAAAAGAGCTCAGAACATAGGTCTAAATGTTAAAATAATTAAGACTAGGTAAGAAAAATATGGGTGTATGTTATTGTCCTCTTTTTTTTTTTTTTTAGTGCTTTTCATTTTCAATGCAAGCATGCACACACACATATGCACACACAAATAAAAGAGATCAGGACAAAGTTGGAAATTTTTCCAACTTAGAAGTCCTACCTTCTAAAACTCACTTTTCTAGGCTCCCTTGCAGTAACATGAGTTGTTCCTGATTAAGTAGCCTCCAAATAGACAAAAGTATTCTAGAATGACAGAAAACAAATTATGGTAGCCTGGGGTATAAGGATTAACTACAAAGAGTATAAGGGTTCTTTATGGGTTGCTGGAAGTGTTCTGTATCTAGGCTGTAGTGGTGATTACATAAGTGTATATATTTGCTCATAACACCGTCCACTTATGTGGGAGAATTTTATTGGATGCAAATTCTACTTCATTAAAGTTGATTAAAAGTTGATTACAATAGGCTATCTGTGTGTGTGTGTTAATGAGGCCAAATTTCTGAAACAAGTGTTTTAGGTAGCTCACAGAAATTTCAGCAGGACCATAGAACTGACACGCAGGCTACATAAAACGCAGGAACAATACATCCTAGTGCAAGAAAGGATGCTGTATTTTGTAAAAAAAAAAAAAAAAAAAAAAAAAATTATATATATATAGCATCTTTTGAGATAATCATTTTTTTTTCTTTTTACTCTGTCAATATGGTGAATTACCTTGATTACGTTTCAAATATTAAACCAATTTTTTATTCAGCTGGTAAACACTACTTGGACATGATGTGTTTTAGCCTTTCTATATATTGTTGGATTTAATTTGCTTTTGTGTTCATTGTGGATATTGGTCTGTAATATCAGAGTAGTGGCTTTAAAAAGTTTGTGAAAAATTGATACTATTCTTCCTTAAATGTTTGGTAGAATTCAGAAATAAAGCTATCTAAGGCTCTTTTTCTTTAACATATATAGGTTGATTCCAGTCATCTATTTCTCCTTGAGTGAATTTTCTTAAATTTTGTGTTTACTCATTTCATGTACATTGAGACATTATTGGCATAGTATTGTTTATAATATTCTCCATTCTCCTTTTCATATCTGTAGGATCTGTAGTGATGTCCACTTTCTCATTCCTGATATCAGTAATTTGTTTCTTCTCTTTTTATGAACATTCTAGCTAAAATTTATCAAGTTTATTCATCTAACAAATTAGCTCTAGATTTACTTGAGTTTCCTCTACCTGTTTTTCTCTACAGTTTCATTGATTTGTGTTCTCTATTATTTATTCTGTTTCAGGTAAGGTTTTAGTTTGCTCTTATTCTCTACCCCCTTCCTCTTTTTTTAATATCTCCAATTGTACATACATATATTCTACCTGCCTTGATCTTCCCAAATTCTTATTTCTATCTACTCAACTCAGGAAGCCTGTTGGGGTCTGTGTTCCCCCTTAGAGCACTGATGCCTGAAAACTCTATCAAGGCAGTAAAATTAAAAAATTACAAGTTCTCAACTTATTCCTTTTCTCTTCTGACAGCGATCATGGTCATGTCCAGCCTATGGTCCAATGTTTCATACATTTTGCCCATTTTGCTGTTTCTTTAAGGTATAAAAATTAACATGGTTCCTATTTCTCCATCTTTACCAGAAGTAGAAATCCTCTGATTAGCATTTTGTTACATTTTAATCTCAACTTATTTTTTTGTCACATTTTTACAAAAAGCAACATCAAAGTATAATTAGGCATTGTAGTTGGTTGAATATGGTTCCCCCAAAAAATATGTCTAAGTCCTAATTTCCAGGACCTGTGTGTATGACCTTAGGAAATAGGGTCTTTCCAGATGTAATTAAATTAAGGATCTCAAGATGTGATCATATTGGATTTAGGATGGACTCAAAATCCAAAGACTAGTATCCCTGTAAGAAAAAAGATAGAGATTATTTGATACAGAAACATGAGAAGAAGGCCACATAAAGATGGAGTCAGAGATTGGAGTGATGTAACTACAATCCAAGGAGGCTAAGGATTGTGGGAAGCCACGAATGCTAGGAAGTAGGCATGGAAAAGGGTTCTCCTTCAGATCCCCTAGAAGGAGCCAAGCTTGACAGACTTTAAGCCCCTAACTGTGAGAAAATCAATTTCTGTTGTTTTTTGTTTTTGTTTTTGTTTTGTTTTGTTTTGTTTTTTAAAGATTTTATTTATTTGACAGAGAGAAACACAGCCAGAGAGGGAACACAAGCCGGGGGAGTGAGAGAGGGAGAAGCAGGCTTCCTGCTGAGCAGGGAGCCCGATGTGGGGCTTGATCCCGGATCTCCAGGATCATGACCTGAGCCGAAGGCAGTCGCTTAACCAACTGAGCCACCCAGGCGCCCCAATTTCTGTTGTTTTAAGCCATCAAGATTGTGATAATTTATTGTCCCATCACTAGGAAGCTAATCCGATGAGCATACAAAATAAGATGCATAAATGCAACCCATAACCTTTAATACTGGCAGTAGTACTACTCAGATAAAGGTGTTGGCTAAGCTGCAAAGCAAACAGAATAAGTAGAAAAATTACATGTTGTGAAGGTCTCAGTCTCTTTTTCTGTTAGTAAAAGCTGTGACAGAAATTAGATAAAAGGAGTAGGATTTTTTTTTTTTTTAATTTCTTGATGTTGACAGAAAGATTCTTCTTACAGACAAAAGACTTCAGAGCTAACTCGGTTTTTTTTTTCTACTGAAATCTTCATATGGAAATGTATCTTATTTTTTGCTAAAGACGGACCATCTTTCTGGACAACAGTTAAACTCCTATCTTTTTAAGCATCCTGAGGAAAGTGAAAAATACAATTGAACAGAGAATTTTAATATGTGTGTTGTAACTTACCAGTTGTTTACATTGATACTCTGTAACCTTTATATACTTGACTCACATGATTATGGAGGTTGAGAGATCTCAAGATCTGCAGCTGGCCATCTGGAGCATGGAGAGCTCATAATGTAGTTACAGTCCAAGTCAAAAACCTGAGAAGGAGAAGCATTGCTGGTGGAAATTGCTGTCTGCATTTGAAGGCCTAAGAACCAGAATATAGCCAGTGCTCACAATTCTACCCTGAGTCCAGGTCCTCCAAAGGCAGGAGAAAAGCCACATTCCAGCTTGAAGACATTCAGGCTGACAGTGAATTTCCTCATATTCAGCCTTTAATAAATTGGATGAGGCCTCTGACATGGGGGAGGGCAGTCTGCTTTACTTAGTATATCAATTCAAATGTTAATCTCTTCCAGAAACACTTTCACACACATACCAGGATTTTTTTTTTTTCAGGAATAATGTTTAACCAAACACCTGGGCACCCTGTGGCCCAGTCAGGTTGACACATAAAATTATCACATATATGGCAAGACATTTTGTAGTAATTAGCTCTTTAACCATAAAAATTTGAATTTGAGAGGCACCTGGGTGGCTCAGTTGGTTAAGCGGCTGCTTTTGGCTCAGGTCATGATCCTGGAGACCCAGGATCAAGTCCCACCAAGGGATTCCTGCTTGGCGGGAAGCCTGCTTCTACCTCTCTCAGTCCCTCTGCTTGTGTTCCCTCTCTAGCTGTATTTCCTTCTGTCAAATAAATAAATAAAATCTTTTTTAAAAAATTTGAATTTGAGTTTAAACCCATAAATTCACTGCTTGGTAGTACTATTCTGTGAAGATTATTTTATAATGTGTCTGAGACTACAGTAAAACCTGTTTTTATTATAAACACACAAAAGAATGTGAAATTCTTGGGAAGTTTTCCCCTGGGTTATACCTGGTCTGACAGTAATTAGAATTTCACTTGCTTATATTGAAGTCAAATTAAGCAAAGGCATTGGAGGCGGGAAAATAAGGAACCTAATAAAAAATATGGTTAGAACTTTTTTAAAAAATTACACACAGTCTGAAAAAGCAAACAATATATTCTCTCCACATACATAATGTATTTCTCTTTTTAAAAAAAAAAAAAAAAAGATTTTTATTTATTTGACAGAGAGAAACACAGCCAGAGAGGGAACACAAGCAGGGGGAGTGAGAGAGGGAGAAGCAGGCTTCCTGCCAAGCAGGGAGCCCGATGTGGGCCTCGATCCCAGGTCTCCGGGATCATGACCAGAGCCGAAGGCAGTCACTTAACCAACTGAGCCACCCAGGCTCCGCCCATAATTTATTTCTCAATTGAAACATGATATATAGCTTTTGAAAGACAAAGTAAGTTGTCATTTACTTGACTGGACACAGCATTATGAGATTGGTGGTCAGTTCATTCATGATAAATTTTTAAATGACATAAAATGTTTTATTATGCATAAAATTCCATAAATTTTGATGGTAAAAAGTGTTAAGACTATGTTCAAAAACAGTGTTTATATTTGGTTCAAAACATGACATAGTAAGACAAAGAAGTTTGAAGGAACTTTGAGGATTAGTTTCATTGAAGCAATTTATGAAATTTGCATGTTGATAGAACATGGATAAGAAGAGTTGAAGAAACAATAATAGCCCAACAACAGAAAAATTGTAATTGAATATGACACTTTATTGAGGCATAATTTACATACAATAAATGCTCAGTCTGATCAATTCTTACGAAGTTAATATTTGACCTGCCATGACACAAATCAAGCTATAAAGCCTTGCTTCTAACATCCAAGAAATTTTCCCTCATGATGCTATGGGGTCAGTTCCTCAGGCCTACACCTTCTACCACACCCCACATCTTGCATACATCATTCTAGGTGATTGCTGTTCTTCCACTATTATAAATTTTGCTTGTCCATATAATATATCTATAATGGAACCATAAAATACGTTTCCTTAGTTTTTGGTTATTTTCCCTCTGTATAATGTTTCTGAGGCTCTGATGTTTTGTTCTATCAATAGTTTGTTAATGAGTAGTATTCCATTACATTTTATGAATATGCCACAATTTGTTTATTCACTCTTCTGTTCATAGATTATGAACACTCGTGCACTAGACTTTCTGTGGATATATGCATGCATTCCTTTTAGACATATAGTGAGGACATGAGCTGCTGGGTGGAGGTGAGTTAACGTTGAGAAAAGTGGCCTTGATATCCAGGAACTTGTCCAGTACTCTCAGACCTTAAGGTTCTGTTGAACAGAAACAACTTCATAGAAAAACATCAGCCCTGAGACCAAAATGGATTAAGAGAAAAACTCATGATCATGTCTGAACACAGACAAAATATAAATATTGTCCAAGTCACAAAATACCCTTTCTGGCTGAGATGAGTAACTGGCTGCTTTACCAGGGACAGCTCTGTCCCTCTCTAGTCTTCCCCCTTCCTAGATAAGATTTATAAAGACATTCAGTCATAGAATTACCCACTTCCTGACGACATCCAATCCAGAGCAAAGCCCCACTTTCTTAAATCCTCTCCAAAACCGCCTAACAGAGTCTCAATCCTAACTGTAATTACCAATATACACAAAATAAAGAAAGGAGGAAGATGTTAAAGACACCACAGGAATCGAATCAGCAAAATACCAAGTGCGGGGAAACTACAGGACAGATGATGACTTGATTCCTTTAACAAAATGCGCCTGCCGTATGCGTGCGCTCACGCATGCGTGAGTGTACATATGTATTCCTGTACATTTATATAATATATATAGATGCTTATATACATGCGTGTGTGTGGAGGTGTACATTCAGAGAGAGAAAAAGAAACGGTTCTATAGATTTACAACAACTTTATAGACATGTGAGCCAAAAGCAGTATCTGGACCTTATTTCAGTAATAAAATAATTGAAAATTTAAAAACTGTCTAAAATTATGTTGAAGTATGTTTAGGTTTGATAATGGTATTTTGGTTACTTTTTAAAAGTGTCCTTTTTTAGAAATTCAAACAATTACTTAGAGTGAAATCAAATGAGGTCTGGGATTTGTTTACCAAAGGCTACAGGGGAGGGGGTAAGTGGGTTGGGCTTTTAATAACGAAGCTGGATGTTCACTGAAAGTTGCAGAAAGTGGTCAGTAGGTACCTGGGGTGGTATTACGTTATCGTTTGCGTACTTGTGTATCTTTGAAATTTTCCCTAACAAAAAATTAAAAACATTTTTTAAAGTTAATATCCAGTACACTAAAAATAGCCTGTCATTTACTTAATTTGCCTTTCTTTTAGTACTTGTTTTGTCATTTTCCGGTTGAAGTTTTTCTCTCTGATGAATTGACATTTTGTACCACAACACTTTGATCTATTAAAATATTAATGTTTTCTTCTGGATTTGCATGCATTCCATTTTTTTTTTTTAATGTTCCTCTTTCTAGTTTACCATCTGCCCATATCCTCAAAAGGAGCTTTTTTTTTTTTTTTTTTTCACCTTAAGCACACTCCTGGTCATTTCTGTGATACAATGCATGTCTTTACCTTCTCTTTGTAGTCTCACTTTCCTTAGACCCTTCTTGTCTCTCTGCAAAGTTGCAGGCATCTTAATCTCAAGGTATGTTTCTGATTTATCTTTGTAATTCTCCCTCACTGATTTAGGTAGCCAACACAATATTTTTTTAAAGATAATGTACACAATGAATGTTTATTGAGTGGATTCAAATAAGCCATACCCTAAAGGACTTGTTTGGTGCTAAAATTATCTTCTATCACGTATTTAGGTTTTGTATTAAAAGACGTTTATTTGAGAAAGATTGAGATACTAAAATTCAAGATCATTTATAATCTCACTGTGTGACTTCTTTTAATAAGAGTTCACATCCAATTAATACAGTAGATAAAATTTACAGAGTTTAACAGGAAACCATTTTAAATTCTCTAATTATCAGAAAGAACAAAGGCAAAACATAGTTTCTGTCTTATCTTCCTTAGTTAAAAACATGTCTTATGATTATAATAAGAAGAGCCAAATAAATTATTTATACATTTTAAAAATTGGGTTTTTTAGAGGTTCAAGGAATACATTAGTAAAAAATTTTGTTGGCTTCCATATGAAATTATCCAAGAGGATGCTAAAACTAAACAGTCAAGAAAATACAGGCTTTGATTTTCTCAAGATAGAAAAATTACTATTCCAAATAATCTTGGAATTAAAAATCTTGTATTTCTTAAAGCTGTAATGAATTACTTGTATTTATTTATTTATCTACTTATCTATTTTGCATAAGGATCAATATTCTAAGATATGTCTAATGTTTACATACAGTAGCCAAAAAGCACTAGGTTTGGTTGTTGGGTTAAGATCCAGATTCTATATCCTGGGGGCACCTGGGTGGCTCAGTCGTTAAGCGCCTGCCTTCCACTCAGGTCGTGATCCCAGAGTCCTGGGGTCCAGCCCCACATCAGGCTCCCTGCTCAGTGGGAAGCCTGGTTCTCCCTCTCTCACTCCCCCTGCTTGTGTTCCTTCTCTAGCTGTGTTTTTCTCTGTCAAAGAAATAAAATCTTAGAAAAAGAAAAAAAGATTCTATATCCTGATATTCTTTGACAATCATGTATGTGTGTGTGTCCCTAAAGTTTACATTTTAATTTGCATGATAAAATAAGGCATTCAATAAGTCACAGCCGACTTCCCTAAAATGAAGTAGTCTAAGAAACCTAAAAAAATATTCTTTCCTATTATTTGTACATAAATTATAACATACATGAGTACCTAAACCCCAAATATATAGACGGTTTCATCCAACACAACTTAACTATTTATAGCCCCTGCATATCAGGATGAAGTTTAGAATAATTATGACCTCTCCAAAGAGGAGCCATTCAAATTTAACAATTAGGAGAAATGTTCAAGTCAAGTGAGTTGGTTAAAATGAAATATTCACTCAAAGTGAAGCATCTGGTTGCCTAACCTTTAGTTATTAATGTATATTAAATAATCATTCCTTTAATTCATCTGTAAAAATACATTTTCAATTTTGACCACCAGAGGCCAGTGTAGGTTTAATTGTGATAGTCTTTATGTTTAAAATAAAAAAAATGTTTACATTTTTTTTTTTTAAGTTTGGGTTTCCTTTATCTCCCCCCTCCACCCCACATCTCTCCCCTGAAATGCCTATACTTTCCCATTTATGGATTTTTTAAAATCTGAATTAAGAAAGAAAACTATTTTTTTATTTCATACCCCATATATATCTCAGTTGAATTCTCAATGTGACATCTGTTCTTCAGTCTTGGGTTTTCATTACCTTTTGACTTTAGTATTTAGTCTTTATCATTTAATGTTCTAGAAATGGAACACATCACAAAATAAATCCATTTTTAGAGTTACGTAAACAGAAGGGTGTGTTGCCTGAGAACATTCAGGACAGGAAAATTCTCAAAGCCAGTGCTACCCACTGTGGTGAATGTGGCTGAATAAATACTGGGCTAGCAGTCACACTATTCTCTGACCTAATGACAGAGAGACATCATTACTAAATCATTAGGCTGAATGGCTTCAGGTTTCTCTAAGATGCTCTAATAATTCTTCTTCAGCTTCATTAGACATTTTAGGTCACAAAGACCTGGGACTATTTGCCCTGCTATTTTTGAAGACCTTTTTGCAACCCAGAGGCGGAAATGTTTTCCCAATAGGCTATTAAATAATCATTTGCTGTAATTGGATGGATTCTGAATATGGATTCTTGTGGCTTCTTACCATCACCGGGTGGACTGGCTTAAGGAAGGGATGTCCTCAGTTCCTATTTCCTGGGTACAGAACGATGTTTCACTGAGGTAAAAGTCTGATGTAAAGTCGGGTACCAAGCAATCCTGAATTTTTTCAGCTCTAAAATGCCTAGTGGAAAATTACCAAGCAAATTCCATGGAGATAGGAAAGTTGGACATGTCTAAAATACTAAAATCATAAGTTGAGATATTTTCCAGAGCCTTCATTTCTCTTCATTTACACAAGAAAAGTCATTTCGAATCCTGTCTCTTCACTTGTATCATCTTAATGATGATGCTTCTTATTGAGGGACTCAGGTCTGAAATTCAAAATCATGTATATGCATTGTCCTGGTAGGAAAACCGTCAATTTTGATATGGGTATGTGACAGATTTCTTAAATAAGTGGTAAGAAAATATTTAAAAATCTCAGTCTCACAATATATTTCCAGAGTCTTGTGTGTGTGTGTGTGTGTGTGTGTGTGTGCATTTTATATGGGGGGTGGGGAGCAAGGGGAAGGCAACCTGGAATTGAACATTTTCCTGTAGGAGGGATTTTCTGCAGAAACCAGGCTCTCTCCCCAAGCTGCGTCATTTTATGTAAATGTGAATCTCTTCTTTTCTGTGGCTATTGCGAAAATTCAAAATGCCTAATTATTTCTGAACTTCAGTGCTTTGTGGGATTGATTTCTCCTCCTGAAAAGATGCTTCAAAATCATAAATCAAAGGAAGACAATGTAATTTCCCTCAGTTTTTGTGTGGTTTTATGGGATTCTGTGGCCCCAGCTGTTTGCCTTACTATTCATTCAGGCTAACTTTTCAGAAAAGTCTCTCAGAATCCAACAGGGCTTTCTTCTGGCCCATTCTTAGGCTCTTTAGTTGGAAGACAACAACAAAGAGAGAGAGAGAGAGAGAGAGAGAGAGAGAGAGAGAGAGAAGAAAGAGAAAGAGGGAGAGAAGCACATCAACATAAGCTATTATTCATATTAGCTGGAATTTAAACTACACCAAAAGAAACTTCTTTATAAAACAAGGATTTGTTGGTTTTTTAACATAACTTACAATGCCCATCTATATTCTCACTGAAACGGACATAGATTTTGTTTAAACTGGTTTACCAATAAAATGATTTTATTTTAGGGGCGCCTGGGTGGCTCGGTTGGTTGGGCGACTGCCTTCAGCTCAGGTCATGGTCCCAGAGACCCGGGATCGAGTCCCATCTCGGGGTCCCTGCTCGGCGGAAGCCTGCTTCTCCTCCTCTCACTCCCCCTGCTTGTGTTCCCTCTCTCGCTGTGTTTCTCTCTGTCAAATAGATAAAAAAAATCTTAAAAAAAAAAAAAAGATTTTATTTTAAAACAATGAAAAAAACAAAAGTATGAAACTGAAAATTAAATAGAACCTTGATTCATTTTCTCATTCTCTCCCAGTCTCTCAGTTTCTCTCTTACACACACACACACACACACACACACACACACACACAGGCACACACACACAGTCTTAGAGATTATTTCTTACATTTGTTACTAAAAAAATAAAAAATAAAAAAAATAAATTGCTGCCATTAATATATTTGCATGTATATTTTGTACATTTCTGTGTATGTTTATAAGTCATATTCCTAGTAGAATTACTGTATCACAAGATAGAGACACATTTTAAATTTTGATAGATATTAGATGCTACTCTGCAAAAGTTGTAACTATTTTAACCCTGCTAAGAGATTTCTCTTTGTACTGACAAAATGATTTTTATCAGTTTCTCATTTACCAGTATGATTTGATTAAAAATGACATTTAAACATCTCAGAGTGTTTAGGTGTGTATTAGTTTGTGAGCAGAACTGATCAATTCTTTCTATTATTGACTCCTTGTACTGCCTTTCTCGTGAACTTCCTTCTTGTTCCTATCTCTTAAGTTTTTCTAGGAAGCTTGGGAGCTTAAAATGATAATTTGTAAGATTCTTTTGTATATTAAGGGATTTAATCTCTTTGCTTGTGGTCTACTCTTTGGTAAATACTTTTCCTAGCCTATTTTTCATTTTGCTTTTGTTGATACCACCCATACATTTAATTCTTACAAAGTAAAACATATCAAGTGTTCCCTTTTAAGAGATTTTGGTCACACCCTCAAAATAATTCTTAAAAATCTGTGATTTTTTTCCCTAACACTTTTATTTTCATGTCTTATATTTAAAGTGTTCATTCATATGGAGTTAATTTTAGAGCAAGAGGTGAAGATTCACTTACATAATTTTCCCAAAAACCTCATAAGTTTTCTCAGCACCGTTTGTTGAATAATCCTGCTTTTCTTCGATGTTCTGATATGTTTCTAATATATGCTAAATTCCTATAGGTACTTGAGTCAATCTCTGGATCATGTAATCAATTTTTTGTGATAGGACCAAGAGTTGTACTTACTATGTCTTCACAGTACATTTTAAAACTGATTAGCTTATTCACTGTTACTCTTCTTCCCTTTCAGGTTATTTCTGGTTATTCTATGTTTACATATCAGGGTAAATTTAGAATAAGTCTGTCATGTTCCAAGCAAACAAACAGCAGCAGCAATACATCTGTTTGTTTGTTTTTGTTTGTTGTTTGTTTGTTTGTTTTTGTTTGGAGGGTATTTTTAAAGGGAGGAGGGGCAGAGAGAGAGTGAATCCTAATATGCTCCAACATGGAGCTTGGCCTCACAACCTTCAGATCATGACCTGAGCTGAAACCAAGAACCGGTCACTTAACCAACTGAGCCACCCAGGGGCCCCGATCTATTGGATACCTTCTAAATCTGTAAATTTAATTCTGGAACAATTGACAGCTCTCCAATTTTTAGTATTTTGGTTGTGCTACTGCATGATTTTATATTATTATTGGTTTGAAATGCCAGTTTGGGGAGGAAAAACAGTTCTGGCTTTTATTTATCAGTTCTATGATTTGTCTTTTATATTTCTGTTTTAATCATTTCGATCCTCTATTTTTAGTTTTTAATTAAGTTTTTAATTCAATATTTTATTCTGTCTCATAGTAAAGCATAAGTACTTACATCTATTAATTTTCCTGTAAATATAACTTTAGATGAGTCACCTAAATTTTGATATGTCTAGTTTTTATTTTCATTTTCTAGATATTTTGCACTATCAGTTAAAATATTCTCTTTCACACAAGAATAATTAATATAACCAGGTGGTTAGGGGTACCTGGGTGGCTCAGTCAATTAAGCATCTGACTCTTGATTGGGTGAGAAGAGGTTAATCTCAGGTGAGATGGAGCCCTCAATCAGACTTTGTTCAGCAGGGAGTCTATTTGAGATTCTCTGTCTCCCCCCCCCTCTGCTCTTCCCCTATGTGTTCTCTCTCTCTCTCTTTCTCTTTCTCTCAAATAAATAAATCTTTAGAGTTTCCGAGTGGTTAAAGTTTTTAAATTTTATTTTTGTAATTTTTATTCTTCATAAAATTAATGTAATCCATATTCTTTCTAGTTATTAAAATTCATTAAAGCAGTTTTTGTGTTCTAAGATAGGATCAATTTCTACAAATGCTTAATGGAAGCTTGAAAATAAGATGCCATGACTGTTCTCAAGTATTTAAATTCTGCACACACAAATCAAATCAACCTTATTTATTGTCCTCTTCTCACCCTTTAAACCAAATAGTTATTTTTAAAATTTAATCAGTCTGTTAATGTTTCCTGAAAGGATTGTTTTTCTATTCATTTTCTTTTCTATTTCTTGCAGGTTTGCTTCTTGAATTCTGATGTTATACTTCTTAGTTCAGAAAAATTTATTCCAGTTAGATCTTTGTTACAGAAGGTAAAATTTATAATGTTCCACTGTGTCTTTTGAATGCACTTTTTGACCTGAGTTGCTTGTTGATCCAGTATAAATATTTTTATCTTTTTATGCTTTATCATTATCCCCACAAATGTTATTTGGTTTTATCCACCTTATTTTATGTTACCTTTTCATTTTTCATAACTTCCCTTTCCCCTACTTTTTCTGTTTAATCTGTGTTTTCTGACCCTCTGCCCTTGTAATTATAAAGTACATGGGCCCCGCTTCACTTTTCTGGTGTGGTGTAGTGTGTCTAAAAGTGTGAACCAGAGACTAATAGAGTCAGCTCGGTTCTTGTCACACAGCATAGCCCGGGCCTCCTAAATCAAGGATCTGAGAGCTGGAAAAGGTGTGGCCTTGCTCTTCACAACCTTTCTGGGGTTCTTTTGAATTCCACCAAGTCTTATTTTGCAAAGTATCAAACATACCAAAAATGTGTGCAACAAACCCAGGTTTGAAAATCTGAAATAATAAGAGAAACAAATGTATCCCCTTCATCCACTTTAACAATTGTTAACATTTTGCTCCCTTTGCTTGCTCTCTCTCTCTCTCTCTCTCTCTCTCTCTCTCCCTCCCTCTCTTCCCTTTCTCCTCCCCTCCCTCCCTAGAGTTCCTGAAAGTTAAATTTCACCAAATCATAAAACAAATCATGTCACATTATTTTAACAACTTTGGCCTTTATTACTGAAGACTAGACTATTGTGCTTCATGATCACAGTATTAATGCAGCCAAAAAGCTGAACATCAATCCTAAACCATTATCTAATATGACATCTGTGGTTGATTGTTGCATTGATGACTACTATGAACCTCTGAGACATCAACCAAAGAACCCACTGCAAGCAGAGACTAGATCTGCATATGCTGACCAGAGCCTGCCCTCATGGAAGGCTACTGGTGCCACTGAGGACACTGGTCTGGCCCTCTAGAAAATGAGAGCCTGTGAAGAGAGGATTCCAGCCATCCAGTAGCTCCCTCCAGCTGCATGAGAGAGTGCTAACAATATCAACAGAAGAACCTCCCTTGCCTTCCACAGAACCCTGAGAAACAATAACTAAGCCGCTGAATTTGAATTTGTTACATAGCAGTAGCTTCCGACACAGAATATATTTAAATTACCTTGACTGTTAAAATAATGTCCTTTACAGCTTCTTATCACTTTTTAGATCCAGTTCCACTCAAGACTTACACATTGAATTTAGTTATGTTTCTTCACTGCCTTTTTATTTCTACCTTTCCCCTGTCCTAGCTTTTTTTTATATCTTTAATGATACCAACTGTTTTATTAAAGAATATAAGCCTGTTGTCTTACAAAATAGTCTATAATCTTGATTCGTCTGATTATTTCCTTGTGAATAGCTGCAATTCAGATATTTTTGTCAGAATACAAGAGTTAATGTGGTAGACTTCCCATTATATCATATCAAGAGAGATGCTGAGTTTGATAATTTGACTAAGATGTTTCCTACCAGCCTTATACATTATTAAAAAAATACTTGGAGAGTTTGTAAATAACTTGTTCCCCAACTAACTTTCACCCATTGGTTATAGCACCAAGTGATGATCCCTGCCTGAGTAAATTATATCAGTGACTGCAAAAAGTGATTTTGGAATTCCATCATTGATTGTATATTTTTTTACCTAGTATTCTTCTGTGAAAATAAACTTTTCTTCCTCCCTCCCTCTCTCTTTCTCTATGGACTTGGAAACTTGTTCTGTTGTTGTTGTTGTTGTTGTTGTTCAGTGTATCAAAATCTATTGTAAATGTCATTGTTTTTAATAATTCAGTTCCTCAAAGTCGGCCAGCAGGGAGGGCCTCTCGATGCCCCCCATCAGTCTTTTGCACTTCTTAGCTTTCTGGTCAATAATTCACCTTGTACTTCTCCCACACAAACTGTTATCAATCCTTTCTTCAATGACATTAGTTCCTTTTACTGGAAAATGACATTTAGAAACGAAGAATTCTCTAATTCTCTTGCACACTGGAAAAATCATTTTACTTATCTGTATTTTTCATTTGTCATTATGTTCCACGCTTCTTTTCTGTTGTTTTATACTATCTAAAGAAAAGTCATGTGTTAGACCTTTTTTAAATATCATAGTTTTAATGAGGCTGTTATATTTAGATATGCAATTTGCTCAAGAATATTGTGAGGGATGGGGTGCCTGGGTGGCTCAGTAGTTAAGCGTCTGCCTTTAGTTCAGGTCATGATCCTGGAGTTCCTGAATGGAGTCCCACATTGGGAAGTCCCACATTCCTTCCCACAGGAAGCCTGCTTCTCACTCTCTCACTCTCCTTGCTTGTGTTCGCTCTCTAGTTGTGTTTCTGTCTGCCAAATAAATAAAATCCTAAAAAAAAAAAAAAAGTGTTGTGGAAGAGAGGCTAGGGCTAGTAAATTATAGCTTTAATTCCAGCAATCACTTTCAGAATTTTTTAGGTCTACTGTGTTCCTGTCCCAGTAAGTTACTTCCTTTCATCTTCTCTTGTTTCCAGTTCAGAGAAAGAAGATGTCCCTGGCAGCAGATGGACATGGCTCAAAGAGAAAGCATGTAGCTCATAGCTGTTCATCTGTTATTAATCTCTATTCCTCCAACTTTGTTCAGTAGCCTACTTCTCTGGATTGAGAGTCTAGATCAGACAAAATAAAGAGGCTACCCTACACGTTTCCTTGCTCTTCTGTAGCAAAGGAGAGAACCCAACAGGGGTATTTGCAGCTTTTTCTGTGGCTACCCTCATTCTTTTTCTCAGTCTTTCTAATAAAGGATTTTGGTAGAAGCTGCAAGATAACTTCTGCATGGCTTCATCTAGGCACAGCTCATGTGTTAAGTCTCTTTTGATTTCAAGGGGAAAAAACCCAACATAAACCAGCTTGAGATAAATAGAAATTTATTCATTTATATAAATAAGGAGAGAATAAGCGTAATCATATTCAGGCACAATTCAGATCAGAATTGGTGAATGCTCTCTAATCCCTCCTTCCACCTTGTTCCTGTCTCCCTCTGCTCCCCTAAATTGTCTAGGACTCTCAGGCCTACATATCCTTGCTTGCTTTTATGTTCCTTGTTCTTTTTTTTTTTTAAGATTTTATTTATTTATTTATTTGCCAGAGAGAGAGAGAGAACAGAAGCAGAGGGAGAAGCAGACAGAACAGGCAGATGGAGAAACAGGTTCCATGCTGAGCAAGGAGCCCAACGCAGGACTTGATCTGAAGACCCTGGGATCATGACCTGAGCCAAAGGCAGACACTCAGCCCACTGAGCCACCCAGGTGTTCCTAGTTTCCTTATTCTTTTGTAGGTTATCTCCACGTGGTAGTGAGACTTCACAGGTAGCTCCAGCTATCTGCCATTCTCCAACATCTCTTAAGAAAATCTCCTTCTATGTCAGCTAGAAACTGGAGAGTCCCAAAAGAGAACGTCAGGCACATGCTTACCCTTGGAGTGATCATCAGACTGGGGGAATGGGATACCATGAATGGGTAGACTGTTTACTCCCACGTGAGGAGGAAGAAATCTGTGTGTGGCACTCCCAATAGAACATGAACAAAGAGAGAAAAAGACCACCTCATGAAGGAGGGAAGAGGCACGTCAAACAAAAATAGCATGCATCCACTACATCTCTGCTTTTATAACAATAGTACCTCTGACCCAGAAGACATGAGGCAAAACATTCTGGTTTCATGATCTCTATGCCCAATGTTGTAGCATCCACTAATCCAACATATCAATGCTCTTCAGAATCATAGGCAGCTTCATGGCATCAGAGACAGGCCATGAGAGACAGCTGGAACAGGAAAGAAATGGAAAACTCCAAAAACTGTATCATTTGGTTTAGTTTAAGTCATGCTGCATCTCCAAACAATTCCAGAATCACCATGGCTCACACAGCAGGGTCTCTGTCTTGCTTTGAGCTCTGGGGTTGCACATCATCTTTATTCTAGGATCAAGGCTGAAGGAGCAGGTTCTAACTGGAATCTTCCATTCTCCTGGAAGAAAGAAAAAGGAGAAAGCAGAACCACGGGAAGGTGCTTAAAACTTCCAAAGTGACACCATTTATTTCCACTCACACTTACCTTTCCCTGGTCAAAGCCCATGTCCTGGCCAACCCTGATATCAACAGGGTAAAAAGTATATTCATTTAGCAGAGACAGCTGAGTAGAGAAATGCCTGATAGAAAGTGGTTCAATAGATAAAGGCAGCAAATTATTTTCTCAGTAATATAATTGACCACAACAATTAAAAGGACAAAAAGAACTGTCTTTTTGAGGAGTTGTAAGCTATCTCTAAAGTTTCTTAAGAATAATGTGTCAGTAGATTGTATAGGGATATCATAGCTAGAGTTTCTCTAAAATACCATCTATTGGATCCAAAGAGATATTGTTTATATGATTGGTCTAGGGAAATATTGAATATATTGAGCTAGGGAAATGTGAAAGGAAGAAGCAGCAGCTGTATATATATCTTCCCTATTTCAGGAAAGAATGACCTATTCTTATTTTATCACATAAAGTGGGATACTTTGGAGAATAAAGGGGGAATTTTTGATAACTACATTGGGCCAACTAGTAAGCTTAGCAACTCAGGACCTATAATCACTCTACTTTTATCCCATGGTTTCCATAGACTATAACAATAAATTTTTGTATATTCTAATTTATTTATTCAAAGACATGGGTCCCCTCACCGAACTCATCAAAATTTTAAAGCACGCTGTTAAAAGTACAGCTTCCTGAGCCTTATCTTATAGAATTTAAGTCCCCACATCTGGGTGAGTGTGGCTAAATGTGATAACATCAAAGTATCCTATCACTTCCACTTCTGGCCTTTGCTGTAGAAATATTGTACTTTTCTTCCTACTCCACTGACAAGAGTTTTAGCCATGTGACCTGCATTGGCCAATGAAACATAATTGGAGTGAAATTCTGTCAGGGCAGAAGCTTTAAGGCCGTTAGTGCTTCCACCTTCTGTTTTTTCCCTATGCCAGGAAGATCAGCAATGTTCCATCTGGGGACTCCTTCTTCAGCCTTAGTCCTCGAGGGAAGAGGACATGGATACAGCTACAGCCAGCCTAAAAGGGATGGGTAGCATGAACAGAAATAAATCTTTGTTGTAACTATGATTTGGGGTGCATTTTTTCCACAGCATAACCTAGCAGGATGTGTCTGCATCTCACTTGAAAACCCTAATCAGACTAATTATTCAAGCTCCATTAATATTATTCATTGTTCAGTTCTATATTTTTTTACCCAAGCATCTCACACAGGACAAAGTACAGATGATATGTCCAATGGTCATTGACAGTTTTCATTTGATTAGTTGTATTTGCAGTACTGTTAGATTCACTACCAACAATTGACCCTAAAAAGTTTTAAGGTACTTTTGCATTTTTTTTTCTGAAAAATGGAACACATGTACACTGTGGATAACTCAAAAATAGAGAATATAAAATATCACACACCATCCCATAAAACTTAGATTAGCTACCATTAATATTTTAGTTAATTTTCAAGTGTTTCCCAAAGTACTCTGCAGTGTTAAATATCATTTTCTCATTTATTTCTACAGAGGTATTTCCTACATTGTTAAATATGCCACAAAAATATTTTAATGAATCTACAGTGTTCCAATATGTCAAAGTCATAACTGAGCTAACCCTCTCCCAATGGGTTGTTTCCAATTATTACAATAATTAATACTGTTTTGAGCACTTTTTTACTGAATCTTGTAAGTACCTCTATTCTTATATTAAAGTCTTGGGAGGCAAATTACAGGGCCAAATAATATAAACAATTTTAAGACTTTTAATATGTATTGCCAAGTTGTTTTAAAGGTAAGTCCTACCAAAAATATATACCCATGTACATTTGCCTCAGTGCACACTTACTGGCATGGTTCCTGGCCATTATTTTAATTTTTCCAGTCAGATAATCAAAACCAAGCTCATTGTTGCAATTTCCATTTCTACTAAGCTTGAACATTGTCTTATGTTTGTTAGCCATTTGTCTTTTCATATGCTTTCTGTTTCTGTAATCTTAATGTAATTGGTCCACCGGGAGTTTTCTTCAAAGTCCCCACCAACTTGAAAATGAACTTTCAGAATACATCTCCTTTGTAAGTTATTATTACATCTCATTGTAAGTATTAGCTACATGTTAGAATGGAACAAGAAAGATAACACACTATTAAACCCTCTATCAGCACTATCCAATAAAACTTTCCACAAAGTTAGAAATGCTCTATATCTGCACTGTCCAGTACAGTAGCCACTAGCCCCGTGTGACTATTGAGCCCTTGAAATGTGGTTAGTGTGACTAAGGAACCAAATTTTTAAATTTTATTTTATTTCAATTAATATAAATTTTAATTTTAATAACCACATGTGGCTCGTAATTATCATATTTGACATCGCAGCTCTAAACAATTTACCCTCTCAGGGAATGGGACAATAAATTTTATTATTTAAATTCAGGTTAATTAACATAGAGTGCAGCAATGGTTTCAAAAATAAAATCCAGTGATTCATCAGCCACACCCAACACCCAGGGCTTGCCCCATCAGTGCTCTCCTTAATGCCCATCACCCACTTAGCCCAAGGCCCCCAACCCCCACGCCTTCAGGAGCCCTCTGTTTGTTCTCTGTAGTTAAGAGTCTCTTACAGTTTATCTCCCTTCCTATTTCTATCCTATTTTATTTTTTCTTCCCTTCCCCTATGTTCATCAGTTTGGTTTTTAAATGCCACCTATGAGTGAAATGGTATGTTATTTGTCTTTCTGATTATCCTATTTCAACTTAACATTATTATTCTGTTTCCATCCATGTTGTTGCAGATGGCAAGATTTCATTCTTTTTGATGACTAAGTAATAATCCAGTGTGTGTGTGTGTGTGTGTACCACCTCTTCCTTATCCATTCATCAGTCAATGGACATTTAGTTTCTTTCCATAATTTGGCTATCATTGATAATATTGCTATAAACATGGGAGTACATGTGCACATGGGTTCTTCTTTTTTTTTTTCCTTAAAGATTTTATTCGTTTATTTGACAGAAACACAGCTAGAGAGGGAATACAAGCAGAGGATGTGAGAGAGGGAGTAGCAGGCTTCTCACTGAGCAGGGAGCCTGATGTGGGGCTCAATCCAGGGACTCTGGAATCGTGACCTGAGCTGAAGGCAAATGCCCAACGACTGAGCCACCCAGGCATCCCAGCCTGTGAGTTTTTCAATTAAAATGGCTATGTTACCTTTGCATATTCAGCTCACTATAATTCCCATGTACCAGTCTGTGTCCCAGATGCTTTCACATATTAACACATAACTCTACAATAAGCCTATGATATAGCTACTATCAATTTTTCCTCCATTTTTCAGGTTAAACAACTGAGGCACAAAGAGGTCAGCTAGCCTAGGAACATAGAGCTTATAAGTGCCAGAGCCAGGGTTCAGGCCCAGCTAGTCTGGCTCTGGAATCCATGCTTTTAACCCATCCCTTCCCTAATACTGCCTGCAGGTAAATAATCACCAAAGGAACATAGTATGTATTGCACTTAATGAAACCAAGCATGCTATTGCCTGAAATGCCTCTAACAAGAGCTAAATCTTTTATTTCACAAGTTACTCTTAAGAGGCTCCCAATCAAATCCCTGGCTAAGACCAAGAATTTTTTGTAAATGAAAAAACTCACTAGAAGAAAGGCAGTCAACCCATCCACGAATTGAACTGGCTATCAAATCATGCCCTCGAGTATTTGTCTTCACAGAAAACAAATCTAAAGACTTCACAGTTTGGCCGCAGAATGGACTTGTTTAACTTCTCCTGGGTGAGCCAGATAGAATCCATGCTGTGGTCATCTGTCCTGCTCAGGAATTCTCCACAAGATTTACGAAAGCTGTAATTGTTAATCACTTAAAAGTTATGCTCTTAGGGGGTTGTTTTAGTAAGGTTATGTCCTTTCTCATATGCAGTGTGTGTTTAGTGATAAGAGTAATGTATCAACTGACTCTTTTAATCTGTCATTTTCCAAAGCACAAAATTAATCTACCTTCAATTGGCTCAACAGGAAGCCAATCACAATAGGAATCAGTTTTCAAATGGAGATCAAATTACTTTGAGTGGAAAATGTAATATGTAATTCCAAAAGCAGTACTGCCAATGTTTTAAAAATTTAAAAAATTTGCAAAAAAAAAAATCATATTGTCAGAGGAAATTAATATAATTGATTTAATTTGCGAACCGCTTGTTTTCCTATGATCACGTATTCCTTCAGTAGCTGTACACTTGTGCAAACAGCTGTGCTAAACAGAGCTTTAAAACAGTGCATGCTGTGAAGATGCTCCAACTTCTGCTAGAAGGCACGACTAGCTGATGAGGGACAGCGAATGAGAATGTAAATGATCCTTGGACCATTTGGATTTAGAATATTGCTTCAAAAATGTACTAAACCCTACTCATCTCTTAGATGTGGACAAGTTACACGTGAGGTTTTGCTTGAACTCTGGATGCAGAACTTTGTATTGGAATTTTATACAAGAAGCTGTATTAGAATTAATGCAAAGCATTGTGCAGATAGTCTTATAGTCAAGACTATAAATATAACCATAATGTTCAGTAATAGCTAATAGGAAGAATATACAGCTTGAAGGCAGAGAGGCAAAAGTTAAAATCCCAATCCTGCCACCTGGATAATTTACTGTGGTCCTAGATAATTTAATTAACTTCTCCAAGCCTTGGTTTCTTATCAGTTGTGAAGACCCGCTATTCACCAGCCTGCTGAAGAGCACAGAAGTGAGAATGGCAAAGTACCAGAGATTTGTCACACAAAGAGGCAGAGGATGAATGCTTAAGCTGGGAGCCTGGAACACCAGGTGCTATCAGCAGGTGCTATCAGCAGTCATTAGAAGGAAGATGAATTCAGATAAAAGGCCAAACTGCAAATTGGTTTAAGCAGGTTGTAAGGGACAAAGCAAATAGCAACAGCAGCGAGGATGATGAAGTAGTGTGGGATGTGTGGTCAAAGTCACAACAGAAGAAAGGTAATTTCCTGTCAGAACACCAAATGATTTTTTTTTTTTTCTGACTGCCTTGTGCTAGATTCCACATCCAGGACTTTTTAAACAGTCTGAGAACCATTTCTTACCATCTGGAACTCAGTTTTCGCAATATAAAATAAAAATTTTAAATATCAGCCCTGTCTGGCACATGGTTATTTGGAGGAACAAAGGAAGTAAAGCAAAGGAAAGCGTTATCATGTAAATAAATGTTCTCTAACATTAAGTGTTCATTTCTATGGAGTTCTCTGCTCTAATCAAGTTAAGACAAAGGATTTGCTTACATCATTATCCTTTTCATATATCCAGAAAATATAGATGTAAGTAATAGGCAAATTAATAGTTATTCTTAGTAACTTTGCTGCATAAATAAAACAGAATGAAGACATAAAATCATGCACTTGTGTTTTCTATTTTCTCTGATGAATATTTATTTTAATTGTTTCATAATGCATAGCAACTGAGCTTTCCTTATATTACATCAATGATCAACAACCATGTATGACAAAATTGAACATGGAGTGACAATTTGTAGTGACTTCGTTGCTTATTGTTCTAAATACCTCAGTACTGCTTATGAAAGGGTACACGATGTAATGACTCATAAAAATAGGCTCTGACGCTTTATAAACGGGTTAAACCCCAGTCCTACCACTTATCATCTGGGTAAATTTTAGCATATTATACCCTGTAAGCTTCAATTTCTTCTTCATTTGTAAAATGGAGACTATCATCCCTACAGAAGTTCAAAGAAGGGATGAAATAGTACAAAGAGGTGTCATCAGGTCCATGATGCCGAGCTGTCCCACCCTGTAGGTGTCCACAAATGGCGTGGGTCTGAGTGATTCGATAGCATCTGGAGTCTGGATTTCAGTCCTGAAAGCACAGAAACTAAAACCGTAGGGACCTTAGACAGACTGGCCTCAACTGTTCTGAATTAACCTACCGACACAGAAGAGACAAGTGTACATTGTTGTACATTAGCTTTAATGAAAGCCTCTCCCTTGTGAAACTTCTGGAGAATCCCATCCCTGAAAGTGTACTACCTGGAAAGCCAGCTGAACAGAAAGGTTCTTGCTGAGTGAGGAATCAAAATGAGGAAAGAGGGTTATTTGATTTGGGCATACAACATAGCTGGCGTATCTTTCTCCACCGTATGTCTACGTAAGGGATCGAATATACCACCCCCAAAATGCCACCTGGGTATATTATTTTGAGTCTAAGGCAATTGAAGAAAAGCAGATGCAGAAAAGGCTCTCTGATCTCCCCTTTCTACCTAAGAAGTGGGGCATACATTTCCTATGAAAAGTATTTCCTCTCCCAGAAGAGAATATTCTTCTCAGTTCTCATCTCAAGAGAGGAGGAGTTGACACCAAGATGAACAACACATATATGAACAAACCTACCAGAGTAACTCTTACCTTCCATTAGTCTCCCCCTGTACCTGCCAACCACTTTCCCACAGTGTACCACTCTAGTACACACACCTTTTCTCTTTGTCTTGCCACATCTCCACAAGATATTGCTCATGTTAAAATGGTCTATAAGTTCTCAGGTCCATCTGCTTCTTTGAGTCTTCATTTCTTGCATATGAAACTCTGTGTATATGCACAAATATTAACATCAAATAAAATGTGTATGCTTTTCTCCTACTAGTCTGTCTTTTGTCAGTTTAATGAGCAGGCTTAGACACAGAACCCAAGAAGGTCTAGGAAAAAGTCTTTCCTCCCCTTCAGCTGTATTTGTCATGTTGTCATACTACTCCAGTGCAGAGGGCTCCTGATTCACTTGTAGATGGGCATTCTCAAAATTGGCCTCCTCTTTTTGTTTTTCTCTAAGTCTCCATTCCTTGTTTTGTGTTTCAAGATTTTTATTTATTTGACAGAGTGAGCACAAGCAGGGGGAGCAAGAGAGGGAGAGGCAAGGCAGCTCAATCCCAGGACCCTGGGATCCTCATCTAAACCAAGAGCACCCCCCAAGCCTCCATTACTAATCAATTTCCCTTTTGATTGACACAGTATATAAAGAAAGGCATGTTAACCTTTAGTTATTTATAATGGAATCTTCTAGGCCTATAGCTCTTCTTTCTTTTTAGGGCAATTTTTCTGATTTTGTAGATAAACTTTCAAAAGACAGTCTTAGTTTTCTCCCTTCATCATTTTTTGTGCATTTCTCAGTTCATGGTCATGCATTAACTAAAATACCTACCTCATACTACCTGGTATTTAATAAGTATTTGATAAATGCTAAAGCTTTTTAAAAATTTTTTCCTCATCATGAGTTTATCTTTATTTATAACCAAACTCAACATCAAAGAAAAGTCAAATTTTGTCTGCAATCTCATTTGTCTACCATCTCATTATATTCTCTCAAATGTTGTTAGGTAAAACTAAAACTACCCAAACTACTTCGTAGCTACTACTCAATCAGCCTATCAAACAAACCTCCTCAGCGTTAAGAGCACATTATCTCTGGGCGCCTGGGTGACTCAGTGGATTAAGTGCCTGCCTTCGGCTCAGGTCATCGTCCTGGGGTCCTGGGATGGATTGCCACGCTGAGTAGGAGGGAGCCTGTTTCTCCCTCGCCCTCTACTCTTTCCCCCAACTTATGCTTACTCTCTCTAGTGCTCTCTCTCTGTCTCTCTCTCTAATAAATAAATAAAATCCTTGAGAAATTTAACTTAATTTAAAAATAAAATAAAATGCAGGTCTTTCCTACTATCTGAAAGTAGAACATTTTGATGAAAACTTCCATAAATCAAAATGACATAAAGAAAAAATCACTATTAACTTAAATGAAAAATGTTAAAGCATTCCCAGACCCAAAAAAATTTCCATTCTTAGGCTTTTCTGATACCTTAGAACACATCTTACTAACAAATGCACAAAATAAAATTGAAATAAAGCACAGCTGTTCGCAGACACGATTCAGAGCTCTGGCAGCTTAATGCTGAGATGCTGAGTGTAGTTCCTGAGCACGGAGCTTGGCGGAGCCCCCCTCGTGCTACTCCAAGCACACGCTGCCTCTATACAGTCGGTGCAAAACCCACACACAAAGCTGTTTTTTCTTTCTTTCTTTCTTTCTTTCTTTCTTTCTTTCTTTCTTTCTTTCTTTCTTTCTTTTTTTTTATTTTCTTTTTTTTGTAGAAGTTAAAATCCCCTTGCATTTTTTTTAGTTGCCAAAACAGGTTAGTCGTATAGGTCTTTTATAAAAGTGACATGAGGAGGGGCACCTGGGTGACTTAGTCATTAAGCGGCTGCCTTCGGCTCAGGTCATGATCCTGGAGACCCAGAATGGAGCCCCGCATTCGGCTCCCTACTCCATGGGAAGCCTGCTTCTTCCTCTCTCACTCCCCCTGCTTGTGTTCCCTCTCTAGCTGTGTTTCTCTCTGATAAATAAATAAAATCTTTAAAAAAAAAAAGTGACGTGGGAAAATACAAACTTTCAAAAAGTTGAGGACAACTGTAGTTTCACTGATGATAGGTTTAGGAACATGAAGAATATTTTTCAAAGGAGTTTTGTTTTAGAGGAAGAGCAGGAAAGAAACCAAGAGCTGTTATATTCATAGTATTTGTTTAATAGTTTGCTTCTTCTCCTTCACTATTGATGTTAAAAAGAGAAAAAGAAATGGGGTTTGGAAAGGATGAGGCACAAAGAGAAAGGCATTTTTAAAATTTCAAAATCACAGGTGAAAACTACTCACCATTTTCCTCTGGAGACATTCTTCCCAACAATGATGAATGATGGTCTCCATTCCAATTTCTGCCCATTGGTACAGCTGCTTGCCCACCTGCTCCTACACATAAACCATACCTCTTCACTCTTTCCCTCTTCTAAGGGAGATCATTTTCTTCTTTTAGACTTTGATGAATTCATTAACTAATTAGAAACCCAATGGCTGATATACAGGCAAAAAACTCTATGAACGGAAGACCACTAATCCATCAACAGAGAAACTGGCCTCAAAAAAAAAAAAAAAAAAAAAAAGTGAGGGCTTTGAGAGGGTCTGGGAGAGCTTGGGACAGAATGGGCTTCAGCTTCCCAATGCAGGTATTTAAGGGGCAAAGGCCACAGGGCACAAGCAGACTACATTAAGCCAAGGTGCAGAGGACAGACTCGGTAGGTCCAAATCTGCACATTTTGAAGCCACCGCATTAGGGATGGGTAGCAAATAGGTGAGCTTAGTGGAACCAAACAATCGGAATCAGCAGCGAGGAAACCATTCACACCTGCAGAAGTATGAAGTCTTTCCTCATGCAGTCACTAGAGATTCTCATTATGAAACAGGACTAGACATTATTCTTGCTACGTGGGCAACCTTTGAGGCTACTTGTAAGCAAGGGAAATTTCTCAATACCTGGCTTAACATTTCATGATTCTCTGAAAAAAAAAAATTCTCTGAAAAAAAAAATTTTCATTTAGACACTTATAAATATACAATCCTGGAGTAAAAACTCTGAAATGCTTATCTTCCCTCTGGAGACAATTATTTAGATTTCCATAGGCAAGAACCCAGAGACCTTTCCTTTTCTTCCCAAGTGGAATTTGTTTACCTTATGGAGATGAGGTTTCTCTTTGTCTCTCCAGAGACTGAGCTTCTCCTATATAAGTTCTTAAGGTCCCAGTTGTGTTTTTTTTTTACTTTAAATTTATTTTATTTTTCCAGTGTTCCAAGATTCATTGCCCATGCCCCACACCCAGTGCTCCATGCAATAGGTGCCCTCAGTACCCACCACCAGGCTCTCCCATCCTCCCACCCACTCCCTCCAAGTCCCTCAGTTTGTTTCTGTGTCCAAAGTCTCTGTTGTTTCGTTTCCCTCCCTAGATTACCCTAGTTCCCATTTCCTTTCCTTCTCCTACTGTCCTCTATATTACCCCTTATGTACCACAAGTAAGTGAAACCATGTGATACTTGACTTTTTCTACTTGGCTTATTTCACTCAGCATAATCTCTTCCAATCCAGTCCATGTTGCTACAAAAGTTGGATATTCATCCTTTCTGATGGAGGTGTAGTACTCTGCTGTGTATATGTACCACATCTTCTTTATCCATTCAACTGTTGAAGGGCACCTTGGCTTTTTCCACAGTTTGGAGATTGTGACCATTGCTGCTATGAACAAGGTCCCAGTTTTGAGGTTCCCTTTCTGTAATGGTCTAAAAATCCCTTTTCTCACACTGGTCTGCCCATGTGGTCCTCCTCACTTGGCTACAGAAAGGGCAAGAACTGGTGCCAAGGGAACTGATGTAGTGATTGCTCTAAGTAATAATAATCTACCTTGATCTAGAAATTCACAATCTTAGATGGAGAGACAGGTAGATAATAGAGAGATAGATATAAATCTATAAAACAGTAATATATATTGTGGTAATACTCCTTATTCACACTCAATGAACATGTGCAATTTGCAGTGATTGAACTTTGCACTGTTACTATTTGAGGGTAGTGTATGATATAGAATAGTACAAAAACCACAATGGTTCTAAAAATGCAGTTTGATTCACATATACAAGCTTTTGCTTTGGAAACCAAAGATACTTAGGCCATAAAAGAAAGCCCTCACCATCCAAGATAGCCATGAAATTTCAAGAAAAATATGTCGTTTCTTCCTGGTTTATTACAAGTGCCAATCATTTTTAAGCATAGGTCACTAAATTATAACTTTCTTGTCCACTTTTTATAGATACTGGCATTATCTACAAACAGTCCCATTCCAGTGTTTTGCACAGAAAGTCCCTACTGGTCTGCTGCAGTATCAAGACATTCAGGGTTTTCTGGACAGAACATTCAAGTGGAGAAATCACAAACTTGACTGAGACTTATTTGATATAGCAGCATAATTTAGACACATTTTCACTGTCAACCAACCAATTGTAGTGCATCCATCTCCTACAAGCAGGGCAAAGTGAATGTAATAATAAGTTAATAGCAACAGTGGACACATTTTCTGATGATGTTGTAGATTCTATTTCTTAAATGACCTGGTCATGAACAACTTTAAGGAACTGCCTAAAAACATTTTGACTATTATGAAGAAACATTTAAAAGAAAATAAAACAAAGTATTCATTGAATTCAGTGTTTAAATGATTTGAATAGGTGTCCCTGATGATAATATTACCTTGCAGATTCTGTGGTATTTGAATTCAGACCTTTGTTTAAAGTATATGAAAGGAAAAGAAAAACAACATTTCAACACCAATAGATTCTTAACTGCTGAACACCCTCGCTATTTTGCATAACTTGATTTAATCTTCAGGGACAATTTCAAATAGAAATATTTTTTCTGAAGAAAACTTTCCTTAGGCACTACAGAGGAATAATTGCTCTCCCAGCAATGCTTCATTCATTCCACTAATCTAGTATTTCCCTCACAGTACAAATTAGTTAAGTTCAAACATGACAGCCATCTAGACATCGTGGAAACCTTTCAAGAGAGGGACTATAAAAAAAAAATAAAAGAGAGGGACTATCTTTCTTTTTTTTTTTTTTAAAGAGTTTATTTATTTGACAGAGAGAAACACAGCGAGAGAGGGAACCCACAAGCTGGGGGAGTGAGAGAGGGAGAAGCAGACTCCCCACCAAGCAGGGAGCCTGATGTGGGACTCAATCCCGGGTCTCTGGGATCATGACCTGAGCCGAAGGCAGTCGCTTAACCAACTGAGCCACCCAGGCGCCCCGAAGGACTATCTTTCTTATGCACTTTTTAATCACTGGAATATAACAGATATTTAATAAACATTTGTTAATTTTTGAAAAGTGTTAATGCATTTTTTTAGCATTTGTATTTGTGTCTATGGCAAAATGCTTTCAGACACTATTAAACACACAAGGAAATACACTAATCTTTGTAAGTTAGAAAAATACAATTTAATTTGCAGACAAGAAGTCAATGCCATTCATGCCATTCTGTAACACCTCAAGCAATTTCAGGAACATTCTAACCAACTCCTCTAGGTTCTGTATTCTTTCTTTCTTACCTCCACCACATACTCTTCATGATTACAGCCCTGCATGTTATCTCTCTTTCCTCTCTCTCCCTGAGTCTTGATGGCTGGTAGCAGAGAAGAACATCTCTTGGGTAGTGTTGAGAGCCACAAACCGTTGAATCCTGAGCTGGAGCATTGCATTGGTCTGAAAGAATTAATATAGCTTTTGTCAGGAGCGAATTAGACTTTAGAGAGGTTATCACTCACAATTCCCTGTATGATATTTTTCCTGTACTTCTCTGTATTTTTCTAGAAATATGGCTTACCACTCTATAATTCATTACTATGTATAGTGTTCACTTCGGCAAACCATGTGATTGTCTTTTAGTGTGGAATGAAAGATCATTTTTCTTTTAACTTTGTATGATTATAACCAATCCAAGTAATTTCTTTTCTGCAAAATATCTCTGATGATAAATACTAAACCGTTCACAGAGTAGCTGTTTCCAGAATGTTGAAAAAAACATTGTTATGTGGAATGAAGTCTGATATTTTTTGAAATTTTTGTCAGGAGTTTGAACACAAAGCGAGTTGTATGTCAACATTTAGACATGCCATTAGAACTATCAGTTCACAGTGTAGGAATACTTCACCAAAATATGGATACTATTGTGGATAATAAGTTGTGCTCCATTATGTTTGGAAACAATTAAGTTGAAGTTGGAGCAAGTATAGAGACATATTCAGGCTGAGTGTTTGAGGGGAGAAATAAGGTTAAAAGGAAGTCTGCATTTTAAACCTTAAAGCCATCAAAAATTTCCTTTAAAATCCTGCTGAAGTTTTGGATATGATAACCTTGTATGCCACTCCATTTCATTATTTTAAGACCAAATTTATTAAAAATCTTGTGCATCGCTTCAGTAATAACATCTTTAAATGTTTTCTCAATAACAGTATGTGTAATTGTTATGTTTTCATTTTAAATATTTTCACCAATTGTTTTGTTTCCATAACTTTTGATTTATTCAATATAGTCTAAGTTACTGAGATGAGAGAGGTGTTTCAAAGAGCAAAACATATGTGATTTATTTTAATTTCTAACAAATTTTCCAAAAAAAAGGTAAGTTTCAGAGACAATTTCAATTTCAGAATTTTGTGTTTAGCTCAGTTCAGTTTTTCTATTAAGGTTTTTATTTTCAGTATAGTTAATATTATAAATTAATACTGACTTTATTATATATGATTATATATAATTTATTATTATAAATAGTTAATAAATTTTAACTTCAGTATAGTTAATGCACACTGTTATATTAGCTTCAGATGTACAATATAGTGATTCAACAATTCTATACATTACTCAGTGCTCTTCATGGTAAACGTGGATTAACCCTTCACCTATTTCACCCGTCTCCTCATTGACCCCCTCTCTGGTCACCTTCTGTTTGTTTTCTATAGGGAAGAGTCTATTTTTGTCTCTCTCTCTCTCTCTCTTTTTTTTTTAAGATTTTATTTATTTATTTAACAGAGAAAAACACAGCTAGAGAGGGAACACAAGCAGGGGGAGTGAGAGAGGGAGAAGCAGGCTTCTCCCCGAGCAGGGAGCCCGATGTGGGGCTCGATCCCAGGACTCCAGGATCATGACCTGAGCTGAAGGCAGTTGCAGAACCAACTGAGCCACCCAGGCGCCCCTATTTTTGTCTCTTTTTTTTCTCCCTTTTGTTCCTTCATTTTGTTTCCTAAATTCCACATGTGTGTGAAATTATATGGTATTTCTCTTTCTCTGACTGACTTTTGTTCAGCATTATACTCTCTAGCTCCATCTAGGTTGCTGCAAATGGCAAAATGTCATTCTTTTCTATGAATTATTTATTATTCCATTGTGTGTATATATACTATGTCTTCTTTATCAATGGACACTTGAACTGCTTCCAAAATTTGGTTATTGTAAATAATGCTGCAATAAACGTGGGAGTACATATATTCTTTTGAGTTAGTGTTTTCATATTCTTTGGGTAAATATCCAGTAGTGTGATCACTGGATCATAGAAGAGTTCCATTTTTAAATTTTTTGAAAACTCCTGAACTATTTTCCATAGGACAGCACCACTTTGCATTCCCATCAACCATGCACAAGAGTTCCTTTTTCTCCCCATCCTTGTCAACACTTGTTTCTTGTGTTTTTGATTTTAGCTCTTCTGACAAGTGTGAAGTGATATCTCATTGTAGCTTTGATTTGCATTTCCCTAATGTTAAGTGATGCTGAGCATCTTTTAATGTGTCTAGAGAAATGTCTATTCATGCCTTCTATTTTTTAATTAGTTTATTTGTTTTTGGGGTGTTGAGTTGTATGAGTTGTATGAGTTCTTTACATATGTTTGGATGAGTTCTTTATATATTTTTGGATACTGACCCTTTATCAGTTATGTTATTTACAAATCTCTTCTCCCATTGAGTAGGCTGTCTTGGTTTTGTTGATTATTTCCTTTGCTGTGCAGAAGTCTTTTATTTTGAGATAGTTCCAGTAGTTTATTTTTGCTTTTAATTCTCTCATCTCAGGAAACATTTCTGGAAAAAGTTGTTATAGCTGATGTCAAAGAAATTGCTGCTTGTGCTCCCTTCTAGGATTTTTGTGGTTTCAGGTCTCATAGGGAGGTTCCTAATTCATTTTGAGTTTATTTTTATATATAGTATAAGAAAGTGGCTCACTTTCATTCTTTGCATGTAGCTGTCCAGTTTTCCCAACACCAAATATTGAAGAGACTGTCTTTTTCACATTGCATATTCTTCCTTCTTTTGTCAAGGATCAGTTGACCATATAATCATGGGTTTGTTTCTGGACTTTCTATCCTGTTACATTGGTCTACACGTCTATTTTTGTGCCAATACCATTCTGTTTTGATTACTACAGCTGTATAGTATAACTTGAAATCTGGAATTCTGATACTTCCAGCTTTGTTTTTTTCTTTTTCAAGATTGTTTTGGGGGGGGCGGGAAAGATTGCTTTGGCCATTTAGGGTCTTTGGTGGTTCCATGCAAATGTTAAAATTATTTTTTCTAATTCTGTGAGGAATGCTGTTGGTATCAGTTCAGTTTTCTTTCAGGTGTGTATATTGTCTTTAGAGCTTTTATATGTTAAACTAAAATTACCCTAATTTAAATTATAATCAATCAAGGAAGTAAGAAAACAAAGCTTAAACTCTTCACACACACACACACACACACACACACACACACACACACACACTCGATGCTTCTTAGTTTCCAAAAAGTTTAAAAGATTGAAGTAGCATAAAGAAAAAATTCTAATAAAGAATAATAGAATAAAGCAAAATTTCAAAGTACAGAAAAAGACGGAAGTAAAATTACTAAGAATGCCATTAAAATTAACTAATACCATTGAAATTAATTGAAAGAAAAGTGAACAGAGAAGAGCAATGGAAGAAAAGAAAATGCACTTATTAGCACAGTAAACATTACAAAACATGGTAAAACATTCTCTGAAGCTGGTTAATTTAGAACTTGAGGGTTACTTTATACTTTACTGAAAAGAAATTAAGAGTTGGTGAGTTGTATAATAAAGCTGCATATTCATTTTATCTACAAATCTATAATGTGAGGAAACTGGACTACACAATATCTAAATCCCTCTGGAAGAACAACCATTTATTGATAGATTTTCTTCATGTATATCCACAACATGTGAAGATGTTCAAGACATGCCAGCCCAAAACATGCCACTTTTGATATATTGATTACTTTGAGTTGAAGGCATTTGAAAAAGAGCGAAAGTAGAGATTTCTCTGAACTCCTTTTAGCTGCTTAAAGACAGAGCCTTGAAAAGAAAATCAGTTGTCATAATCCCCTCCCTGGGGGTTTCACTAAACAGGGAAGACTTCTCTTATTACAAGAGTGCTAGAAGTTGACACCACACCTAGATAAACTTTGGCCCAGATGATCATGCTTCCCATCTATATCTATCTAAGGGCCCTACATCTTTCCTAAAAATCATTTGCTCTCCCTCAAATGGCCTACATCAGTGGCCTACATCCTCCCTTCCTCTGCCTCTATTAAGACAAAGATAAGCTCCCAAATTTCAGTGGTTTTTGCCAATTCACATTTGTTTTCCTGTGATACCCCAAGCACATAATATTAAAATTAATGAATGCGTATATATGTTCTCCTCTTAATCTGCCTGTTGTCAGTTTGTTTCATAGGCACAGCTATTGAGCCTAGGAGAGTAGAGGGAAAGTTTTTTTTCTCCTCTACACATGCAAACTTTCACATTTACCCTGGAATTCAGAGATAAATTTTTCACACTGAAATCTGCCCAAATATTTTAAAAATATATTTAGTCTAAATTTATTGACATTTATATTGCTATAGTGATGGAAAAACTAAAAAAGATTCAGCACTGGTGACAAGAGAAGTATCCAGTTAATAGACCTGGCACATTCCTATTCTTAAGGCAGATATTGGTCAGAGCAGCCTCAGCAGAAAAGCAGATACAATGAGCCACTGAGACCCTCCTATAGAACTCACAAAGCCTCTGATTATCCCAGAGTGCTGGGCTGACTTGAAGTCAGAGAGAGACAAGTGTCTTATACTGAAGTCACAATAGCATGAAGTCAAGAAAATTTTCACATGTACTCCAGTTTCCATAATTAAAGTCAGGCATTTGCTCGCAAAATTTGAAAATACATTTTGGGAAAAATCTGAGGTTTACCTTTGCCAAAAATATTCACTTGAAAAGCTAACCTATTTTTTTATATGTCTAAACAGATGTCAAAGATGACTTGAACCACATTAGCATAATTACACTTTTCAAACACTTCAAAGTATTAGTTTCCCATAGAAACATGTTTATAAAAATAGATGTTACAGCAACAAATATAAATGGAACCGACAAGCCTTGTCTGTCAATTTTAATTATCAGATGTTTATTAAGTTGGTAGTTTTGTACATTTTAATGTAGAATAAATTGGAACTGGAAATTACTTTAGAAGCAAAAAAAAATTATATTTAACTGTTCTTGTAATTTTAACAACTTTCTAAATGCATAAGGACCTGAACTTTTCAAATGATGGCAAAAGTATATTGTGTCATTTTTTCCCCCTGATAAGTCATGACACTGAAAGAAATGTATACTACCAAGCTAATAAGGATTTAAAACAGGATTTTAAAATGTAACACTTTCCTATTTTATGGATTATTTTAAATATTAATAATTACAAAGAATTTAAGTTTTCTTAAAGTTCTCACATTCGGAAATGTGCAAGGAGGACAGATGTGAGATTAATCATATATAATAATTCTGAAATAAAATCAAGATCTTTGAATGAACCAATGATAACCACAAGACATTTTCTAAGTGTAAAGCACCAGGTTTTTGTTTGTTTGTTTGTTTTGTTTTGTTTTTAAAGACTTTATTTATTTATTTGACAGAGAGAAACACAGCTAAAGAGGAAACACAAGCAGGGGGAGTGAGAGAGGGAGAAGCAGGTTCCCTGCTGAACAGGGAGCACAATGCCGGCTCAAACCCTGCACTCCGGAATCATGACCTGAGACTGAAGGCAGAAGCTTAACAGCTGAGCCACCCAGGCACCCCAAGAACCAGTTTTTTTAAAGAAATAGCTGATCCAGGGGCTGAACAGGGGAGTACATGATGATCCTAGACCAAATTGTGCCAGAGAAAAAGGAAATTCTCAAGAATGATGAGAACATATCAAAAAGACCCAGGAGACAATCTGAAGAGGTTTTAAAAGGCCAAATTTATAAAATTTTAGAATCAAATTAAATAATAACATAAATGGATTGGAACTTCTCAAACAAGAATCCATACTAATATAAATAATACCTAAGCGAGAAGAAAAAGCTCTACCTTACAGATTTACCAATAAATATTGCAGGAAAGAGAGAATTTAAAAATTACCATCTGGCAGTCATGATAGTAACACTTAATTCAAGGCAAGAAGCATCAAAGTGTGAAATTTTAATACATATTACATATACATACACATACACAAAGAGAAAAAGAGAAAGAATGACAATGGGAAATGTGATAGAAGGCTAACAATTCAGAGAATTGGGCAATGGGCATATAGATTTCTCTGCACTCACTTTCCAGCCTTTCCACTACCATAACACTGTATTAAAATTTTAAAGTTACTTCCAATAACCTCCCAAGCTCATCACTTCAGACTCCATTAATCCAGCCCTCCATATAGTATTTTCATTCGTTAATAATGTCTTCTTCTTAAAATTATTTGATTCAGGATTTACACAGGTTTCTAATAGCTATACTTGAAATTCACAGGAAGAAAGTAATTTTTAAATAGTTCTAAATGTCTGGTAAAGATGAAAAAATTAATAATAAAGACTAAAGTTTAATGCTTTAAATATTTAACAAATGTTTATTGCAAGTTTGCTATTTACAGAGCCAGACAGTGTTCTAGGCTCTGGATTCAAAACGAGTTTCTCCAGGAAGTAATGACTCAGGGCTATGCATTCAATAAAGAATGAAGACCACTGCACGCTTTTGTGGATGGGGGAAGAATGAGTCTGTTCTTCAATATACACCAGCGTGCCTCTTCTATCAATTTAATCTACGAATCCTTTATGGAACACCTTTAGTGAAAAAAGCCTGTTCTCTGATTCTGTGTCAAAGACCATGCAAATAACACATAGATCTTATTTTTTATGAACTCAAATTTTAAAAGAAAAGATAAGCAGGGAGGGAGGAGATATACACCTAAGTAATGTCAAAATAATAGAGACCAAAATATGGAGCTACGGAAAGGAACTTTCATCCCTATGAAGAAAATCTTTCTTTTTTTCTTTTCTTCTTTTGTTAGATCTGCTAAGATTTCTTTTCTTTTTTTAAATATTTTATTTATTTGACAGAGAGAAACACAGCAAGAGAGGGAACACAAGCAGGGGGAGTGAGAGAGGGAGAAGCAGGCTTCCCGCCGAGCAGGGAGCTGGATGTGGGGCTGGATCCCGGGTCTCAGGGATCATGACCTGAGCTGAAGGCAATCGCTCAACCAACTGAGCCACCCAGGTGCCCCAGATCTGCTAAGATTTCTAAAAGAAAGGGAAGTGATTTACCCCATGAAGGACGCATCTATGCTACTATGGGTAGATTGGTCTAGATGGAAGAAAAAGCTTCTTTTAAAAAGTCTGGAAAATGCAGGCTATGTTTTGAGAAAAGAGTGTAATCATGGGGTCAAGTCATAAACAGAGTTCAGTCAACTATTCTCTCCTGCCTTGCTGGTCACCAGAAAGACCAAGCCATGATTTGAAGCTTGGGATTTTCAGCTCTGCTTATCCTCCCACCCATCCTCCAGAGAAAGGAGAGGGGCTGAAAATGGAGTTAATAATTGATCATGCCTATGTGACAAAATCCCATAAAATTCTAATAGTAGACATTTGGGGAGCTTCCAGGTTGGAAAACACATCCTCACTGGGAGAGGGATGCACTTTACCTCCATGGGAATAAAAGCTTCTGTGCTCAGGACCCTTTAAGATTTCACCCTATGTGTCTGTTCATCTGGTTGTTCATCTGCATATTTCATCATATCTTTTAACAAACTAGTAAAGGTAAGTATTTTGCTTTAATGAATTAATTGAACCCCGGGAGAAGGTTTTGGAACTTCTAATCTGTAGCTGGTTGGCTAAAAGCACAAACAACAACTTCAGCTTGCAATTGGCATCTAAACAAAGAGGGTACAGTCTTTACAAAAACATTGCAGTTTCCTGGGCATCTCATCAGCTTGAACTCACTGGTGTTGCCTAATCTGTAAATATATAACATTTGGGTAAGGTATTTTATCCCAACACATAAACACAGCATGTCCTTCCCCTCCTCTGTGCTAGGGCTGGAACTCTGGGATTAGACCTTGGCATGAAAACTAGAAACCAACTTGTCCTTCCTTACCAAATTGTTTATATTTGTCATGGGATTATGCCACATAAGGATTCACTCAATATAAAAGTATTTTATAGAGGCGCCTGGGTGGCTCAGTTGGTTAAGCGACTGCCTTCGGCTCAGGTCATGAACCCGGAGACCCGGGATCGAGCCCTGCATCGGGCTCCCTGCTCAGCCAGGAGCCTGCTTCTCCCTCTCTCACTCCCCCTGCTTGTGTTCCCTCTCTTGCTGTGTTTCTCTCTGTCAAATAAATAAATAAAATCTTTAAAAAAAAAGTATTTTATATAGAACATATCTATTCACACACACACACACACACACACACACACAAATGAGTTGAAACTGATGAGATGCCCAGGTTCACTCCATCAAGTGCCCTCCTTAATGCCCATCACCTACTTACCATATCCTCCCGCCCACCTCCCCTCTAGCCACCCTCAGTTTATTTCCAAGTTCAGCAACCCTTATGGTTAACTACTTGGTAGGTCTCTACAGTTATCCATTAGTTTTGTCATGGATACCAAAGTCTTTTTCCTCAGCAAGGGAGCATGCTGTCCTCCTGGTTGGATCTGGAAGAGGACTAAGGTGCAATAGTTTTCACAGAAAAACTAGTGGAATAAATGTATTGCCTTCACTCTAAGTTTATACCTTTTGTAGCCTTGATAGATACTACAGAAATTAAACATTTTAATTTTAAAAGTTCAAATATGCTAAGTTTCATAAGGTTGAACCATTTTAAAGTCTTCCTTTTGGATTGGTATTTGTGGCCTTTTTAAGAAAGGTATTATATGAGTTCTGTTTTCAAGCTAGAATAGAATTTAAAAAAAGATACTATATTCTGTATATAAAATAATCCTTTCAGAAAAGAAGTTTTTGTTATAGTTTTCATTTGTAGGTATCTTTGGTTTTGTTTTTTACAATAAAATCAGTTCTTGTCCCGCAGATTCTGAAAATTTACAGAACACAACTTACGAAAATAAGCAACCTGGTATTTTTCAGGGAACAAAAACATTACAAAGGTAGTATAAAGTGTATTTTGCTTTCAGTTTCCACTGATACAGTGAAAGCAGCAAGAGTCAATGGTTTACTTTCTGTTATGTGGACAGTGAGAGTGGTGGTATGCTTTTCAGAGATTGAGGGCTCTTGCTGATTTTAGTGCAGTATTTACTGTGAAGTAGTAATAGTAAATGCAAACATTTTATTGAAATTCCCCATAGTCTATCATATAACTCTGATTTCTCTATTATTATATTTTAAAATAACTATGAGATGATAAAACACATTATAATCAGGACCTATTGAGCCATTGGATAAGCTACTTCCAATGTCCCAAGGCTTTTTTAGGCTTAATAGAAAATAGTTTTGGGGTGCCTGGGTGGCTCAGTTGGTTGAGCGACTGCCTTCGGCTCAGGTCATGATCCCGGAGACCTGGGATCGAGTCCCGCATCAGGCTCCCTGCTCGGCGGGAAGCCTGCTTCTCCCTCCCTCACTCCCCCTGCTTGTGTTCCCTCTCTGGCTGTGTTTCTCTCTGTCAAATAAATAAAATCTTAAAAAAAAAAAAAAAGAAAAGAAAAGAAAATAGTTTTAATTCAATCAAGGAGGAGAAAGATGTCAAAATGCTGTACACATTTAGATGTGAATTGAGTTAGGTTTCACAACTACATTAAAGATACCTAGTTTAGTTCCATATGTTGAAATGCTTAAGGTCTAAAATTATGTTCAGTTTCGAAAGGAACCAGTGTGGGGGCAAACCTCAAAACTGTGTCCATAAGAGAAAAGGCAATGGCTTTAAAAACTGATTAAAATATACAAATCAAACCAGACATGGCAAATAGCACTTTATTTTCACAATGTAACTTCACTCTTGGCATGAAATGCAATCAAGTCCCAAACATAAATGGTCAACTACATTGACCTTCCAATTGATGTCACTCCTGAACATTTCTCTGTATTAGATGGAAAGCACTAGTGTTGACTCCTAACCATGTCAGGAGCATCTCCCCTGTGCTTAGGGGAGCAGACACAGCATGTCCCAGGAACTATGGGGCACTGTGAGCCCAGGCAGTTTCTCACTGCTGCTCAGGGCTGATGTCCAAGCAAAAATCACTTTGCTTCACTTACTTGTGTCATGATCTTAGAAAAATAATAGTAGTACATTACTACAGCAAATGCTCCAAATATAACTCAGATTTCCTGAGGGAAAGTACAAGTTCTTTAAATTGGTCCACTAACAGAATTCTCCTAACCTCGTTTTATAAAAGACAATTTCCTTATGGACCACTAAGAAGATGTCTTAGAAGGATTATGAATTTACTTGAAACTTTAGGGAAAATTTTCTTCCCAAAGACACTTCATTTATAACTTTAAAAAATAGGACAGTCTATTTGAAAAGGTAGATTTGGTCAAACAGGGATGGTTGTCCTAAGGTTGAGGCCATCTATGACATTTCATTAAGAACTAAGCAATTTATGGATGTATGGGTGGCTCAGTCTATTAAGTGTCTGCCTTCAGCTCAAGTTATGACCCCAGGGTCCTAGAAACGAATCCCACATTGGGCTCCCTGCTCAGTGGGGAGTCGGCTTCTCCCTCTCACCCTTTGTGCTCTCTCTCTTTCTCTCTCTCTCTCTCAAATAAATGAATAAAACTTTAATTAAAAAAAAGAATTCAACCTTAATTTCTCTTGAGATACGACGTCAAATATCTGAGCTACAGACTATTCAGTTACACTTCTATAATGCAATGCGTGAGAATAAACAATAGCAATTAATTATCTTTGTAACTTCCTAACATGATAAAAATATAACAATTTTTTAAGGAAAATTTTAATTTTTTGAAATAAGTTTAAATATTACTGGAAATAGAAAGTATTGCCAATCTCAATAACCTTATCAAGAAATTTTTACCTTTCCAGTTCATTGGCTAATCTAAATTAAAACAAAACTCTTGGAAATAGCTATGACCCCTGCTAAGAAATTATACATTGAAAAATAGAAGTTTTAGGAGGAGTAAGTTCTAATCTGGAGAAAACAAGCACCACTGATCTTCTCAGGGAAGCTGGTTTCCTCTTCATCAGAGGATATCCTATTGACTTGGTGAGCACGGTATCCTCCAGGTCTTCTAAGGATAAATATTCACATTTCTACTTCTCTGAACCCATCCCTTCCTGCCGCATCTGCCAGAGCAGGTCTGCCCTCCTACTTCTTTAGTGCAGCTCAAAGCATTCCAGGTTTCTGGGTGTCAATCTAGAAGGTATTCCAACTACTCATGCCAGAGTGTTGGAATCTGTGCCATGGAAGCATACTCCATATTGACAAACTCTTGCTTATCTGTGGGGGGCCTCTAAGACATTCTTCATAATCTCCTGGTTCCGGCCAAACTAACCAAGTCCTGCAGTTCATTCGGTCTCTAATCTTCGCCTCTGATGCACGTCCATCACTTCTCTCTCCAAGCTATGCTGCGATTTGTCTCTCGTTATTGTTTTGGTGGTCAAGAGTGGATAAAAGGGCTAATGCTGAGAACAAGCACTGTGTCTGTGGTCTTTGCCCTCAAATATGAAAAATTGGGCCTCTTGTGCAAAGGGTTTGAAGGAATCTATGGTTTCAAGGTTCTCAAGTACATCTATTTAAGTCTACCATCTCAAGGCCTGAGGTCCCACTTCTCCCAGACTGTAGCCCTGACTTTGACATAGGAGACTTACCTGAGCTGAAAATTCAACCTCCTCTAAAATCTTTTCTAATTGTGTAATTCAGTTCCATGCCCATGATTTACATGGCCCTCTGGCTGCAGAAGATGTAAGACTCTTGACATAGTGTCAAAAAGGTTTTTGAACATCAAACTGAACTTGAAGTTGTTAATTAATATATCTAAGCCTGACATATCTCCCTGGCAACAGATAATTTGCAGGTAGCAGGAGACCTCCAATTCCATAGTCCTTAGAATTACTATTCTCCCAAACCCTTTCAAATGCTCAAGAAATTATACTATCTAATACATCCTCTTTCACCTGTATTCCAACCCAATCTACCGCAAGTGAAAGACTCTGCAAATATTATCAATACAGCATTCTAGTGACCATCAACATTCCTCCTATCACCCATAACAGGATACTTTTTGCAATCCAGTTGAGACCAAGCAAATCCTATCCTAATGGTCTGTTTCATAGGCCCTCTCTTGGCACCAACTGTCTTAGATGTGGTTTCCTAGAAGCAGAGCCTGAGAAGAGGATTTTTGTTCAAGATTTACTGAATTCTAAGAAGAGAACAAAAAGCAGGCGGGGGTGGAAGAAAAAGCAAAAAAGAAAATATAGTTTCAGCTGGAGGCTGATTTCAGCCTGTTCTCATGGGAAACTCCAGAACACAAATCACCATAGAGTCCCCCCCCCCCCCTTGCAGTAAGAAGACTGCCCTTTTGTGCTCTATTGTTCTTCAGATATTGGCTAAGGACTGCCCTTGGAGGATGATGCATAAATTTCCAGGTAACCTAGATCCCATCATCTGGGGCATTTCTTTACGGAAGAATAGCTATGAGCTCCTAACAGCCAACACTCTGGACAGCCAGGCCATGCATGTGTTAGTGGATAAAAATGACCCAGGCATGGCATGGCAGTACACACAATAACACACTTCACAACTGGGTTATGAAGACTTACTACATCTTCCATATACAGAAAGTCAGTTGCTCTGGAACTGTCCTTTCCCAGCTACAATCTTTCCCTTTGATGAGGAAAAGACCACACATACACAGCCACCACAAATGGAAATCCCTGAAACTCTGTTACTGTATGTCTTGAGAGCCAAAGCCAAACTATTCCAACTACATCCAAAAAAAATGGATGTCCTCCATACTGTCTCTCTATGTGGACACAAAAAGTAGCTTGTGGTCCCTGGGGCCTCTGCTAGCATCCACCCAGCGGGGGGATGAAAGTTTCACAACTCAGCTTGCCAGCAGAAACAACACATACAGCAAATGCAGATCCTGTGTGAGTACATCTGACTGAGCATAAATCACTGCCAGAATCTAACTGCAAGGAGCCTGGGAAACATAGATGGTGTGTGTAAGAATGCCGCTTTACGGGGTGCCTGGGGGACTCAGTTAGTTAAGTGTATGCTTTTGGCTCAGGTCATGATCCCAGGGTCCTGAGATGGAGCCGGCTTCTCCCTCTGCCTCTCCTTACCATGCCCCCTGACCCCTGGCTTGTGCGCTCACTCTCTCTCTCTCTCTCTCTCTCTCTCTCTCTCGATCACTCTCTCGGTCTCTCTCAAGTAAATAAATAAGAATTAAAAAAATAAATAATGTCACTTTTGCCTCTTCATCCTGGAAGTCACCCTAAAAAGAGAGTAATGGATGTCAACACCTGTCCACCAAACCCATGTTCATCCACTCTTGTTATTCATCATCTGTCTTGAAAGACAAAGACTTCTAAAGAAGAGTACCAATAACAGGCTGATGCCTATGCCTGGGAAACATGTCTTCTCCATCTTTAGATGGCTCAAAATATCTTGATTATTCCTTCATTCTTGGTCATAGTTGAGCTGTATAGAGTTCTAGGTTGACAATGATTTTATATCGGAACGTTGAAACTATGATTTCGCTGTTTTGTAGCTCTGATTGCCGCTGCTGAGAAATCTGTTGCCAATTTAATCATTGTTGCTTTAGAAGTTAGCTACTGCTTCTCTCTGATTAAGTTTTTCTCTTCTTGATATTCTGCAATTTTGCTGTGGTCTTTCTGGGTGTAATTTATTTTTCTCTTTCCTGTTGGATCTTGGTGTACTTCTTCAACCTGAGAGCTGTCTTTAATTCCAGGAAGTTCTTCTGAGCCATTATCTCTTTTAATACCAAACTCTGTCATATTCTCTCTCTCTCTCTCTTTTTTTTTTTCCTGGAATTTTATCAGCGTATTGGATCTTTTTATTTTATCCCTTACAGATCTTAGCATCTCTTTCATATTTTTCATCTTTTTATCTCTCTATGCTTAATTTTTCTCCATTTTTATTAGTCTTTCCGTTAACTTTTTCAATCCAATGATTACACTGTTCACTTAATTAGTTGCACTTTTGAAACTTCAGTTTCTGTGAATTTTATTCCTAAATAATCTTTTCTAGTTTGTTTCCAAGGTTACCTGTTGTTTTATGTATTGCTTGGCTCTTGCCTGCATGCTATGTATGGTCTCTCAGGTATTTTACATCTACAATATTTATGCAGGCAAAGTCTCTCACTTATATTTTCTAAGTCTTCATGACACTTGTTTCTACTTGTTGCTTGTCATTTTTAGCTATATATGGTGGAGGAGTTAATTTTCCAATGTTCCCTGGGTTGGAGAAGAATCCTACTGAGCATTTTTAAGTGTTGAATTTTGAGTCCTATGGATCTCACAATTTTGAGTCCTATGGAACTTCATATAACTGCATTTTACACACATTTTTTTATCTTTGTGCTCTGAGTCATGTGAGGAGTTCAGCTTCAGCCTGCTGAAGACACAGAGCCCACTTCAAGTCCCCATTCCCTTGTCAGGCCCTCATCTCACATCGAATGCCCTGACCTCCATTTATTTACCTGAGGAGTCCCCTTTCTTTGGAGTTCAAGTATGTATTTATTTTTCTTTTTTGCTGTTGTTGTATTTTATTAGAAATTTTTGTGTATTTAAACCTGAGAAGAATTTCCCATATCTGCTCAGGATATCATAAAAATTGAAAGTATTCGGTCAATGACTTGCCTTCCATATACTTGAGAAGAAAATAGAAGGGCAGTGTCAGCATCCCTCTGGCAATTTGGTGAAGCAGAATTAACAAGCAATAAACTAATTTATGTAAATAACAAGCAAAAAGACATTGTTCCTTATTTGATATTAATTTGTCAGTTTGTGGGTAGGATATGGATGCTACCTGAAGAAGTAAAAGGATCCTCATTATTACCTTATTTTCCCTTAACACACCCCTGGTTGTTACTGGTCAAAGTCTTATTTGAGGGGGAGAAATAAAAAGTCTATTTATGCCTAACACATCTATAGTTAAAATGCAGATGTTATACTATCTTATGGTAAAGAAACTAACTTCTTTTTATTATAGGACACAAGTCTTTGATAAACAAAAAGTTAATAAGAATAAGCCCCTTTGCTGGAATTCCCTAATAAATTGAAAATATATTTCTCACATGGAGAATCCTTTCAGCATCCTTAAGCACTCCAACCAAGCCTTCTCTGTCCTCACCTGTTAAACAGAAGACACCATAGGACATTGCCTTATCTTCACAGAGCCTTGTCAGCCCAGACCCAAAATGATAGCTGATAAAACAAAACAGGCCGCCATAGTGCATAATGACTAAGGGTGTTAATTGCAGGGGCCACCGCATTGAAACTCTCCCCTGGCACTGGTAAGTTGTCTAAAGCTGAGATCTACAGACAAACCAGCTGAACATAGACTTCTCTGTGGTACTGAAAACTAAGGAAAAGGACCAATGGGGGCTCTCCCTCCACAGGACATCACATGGGCATTCCTCATTTAAAAGAATTGAAAGCATCAGTAAGCTTGGATTCCCATGGGCCAAGTGTCCCTTCTACCAGCTAGTCATATGAATATGGCAAGTTATATAAGGTTTTGAATTCTAAAGGGTTTATTCTCCTTCATTTTCTATTTTGATTCAGTTTTAATACCATCGTTTTCATTCCCTATAGACCTTAACTCACTAGCTCTTCTTTAGTCTTCTGAAAATATCAGGATCAAATAAAACAGTCAAGGTATATCAGGGAACTGGAGACTCATCTCCCAAAATTAGCTTCTTTAAACAGACAAAAAGCAGAATCAGACCTATAAATACAGAGAACAAGCTGTAGAGGGGAGAAGAAGAAGGGGGTGGGCAAAATGGGTGAAGGGCAGAGTGAGATACAGGCTTCTGGTTATGAAATGAGTCAATCGTGAAAATAGAAAACACAGCATAGGGAATTTGGTCAGTGTATTGTAATAGCTTATTATGGTGATAGATAGTAGCTACACTTGTGGTGAGCATAGCATAATGCTGGAGAAGCTGAAGGACTACACTGTAAACTTGAAACTAATGTAACATTGTGTGTCAACTATACTCAAACTTTAATTTTTTTAAATTAGTTTCTTTGTTTTGACTTCAGTCAGTTACAGATGCACTACAGATGTACTGACATTCCAGAAAAATGTTCCCAAATGTAGTTTAGCTACTGCTATATACTAACTTAAGGAAGACACCATTTACACAAATGCCTTTGCAATTAAAATGAAATGTTGTTGCTGTTAATATGAACCATTACACAAAGAATTAAGGGATTTTTTAGAGGAATAGTACTCCTTATTGAGAGTGGAACGCCACATCTTTTTCCTATAAAATATTTTTCTTTATCTTAAGATTAAACTTTGAAGGTAACTCTTTTCTCTCTTCTGGGTAAAACAGACTAGAATTTGAAAGCGGGCCACTTGCTGGTGTTTCAGAGTGAATATGTATGCTCTTTAAAAAATGCAATTTGAAACTATGTCTCCACCAAGCTCTAACTCTGCTGATTGTTTTGGAGATTTCTTACTTGCAAGTGGATTTAGCTGTCCTGGCACTCTATACTAAATTTCACTTCCTTGAAATGTGTGTATGTGATTGGCCAAGAAAGTCTCAATAGATATCAATCAGAAGCTGAATCTCCTACCTGAGTATTAACTCAAGAGGGACAGCCAACTTCAGGAAAGCACTGGATTGGATTCGGCTGTATTTAGCATGTATGACTCATAGGTAGGTCTGGATAGAGTAATAAAATCTTCCATATGACAAATTTAAAGTTCTGGGATGACTGTTGAGGTCTCACTTACCTTGCAGAGCTTACCTTCCAGTGAGAGAGACAGAAAATAAGCAAGTCAACAAAGGAGCACACAGAGACACACAAACAACAAGAATGTCAAATAACTCTGTGATCTAAGTCTCAGGTATTGTGATGGCGAAAAGGAAGCTGGAAGTAGGGGGCTATTTGAATTGGATAATTAGGGAGAGACTTTCTGAAGAGGGGCTATTGTCTAAGACTTATCAGGAAGATGCCAGCCATGAGAAAATCCAAAGGAAAAGTATTCCAAGAAAAATAAAAGAGTACAAGAACATGGGCCCTGGACAGGAATCAAGTTTGGAGTAGTAAGCAACAGAAGGAAGACCCATGTGAATACATTATGTGAACTAGGGAGAAGGGGGTTATAAATGGAAACTGGATGGATGGGCTACTACAAAATCATGCAGGGCCTTCTATGTGTCATGAGCCCTTTGAACTTAATTTTAAACATGACAAAAGTCATTTGGGGGTTTTAAATAAAAGATCTTGATTGTATTTATATGACCCCAATGTAAATTCGAATCAACTATAATCATGTTCACGTCTTTCTCCTAGCAATAATTACAGCACATGTTTATCTACCTGTTTGTGGGGCATCTTTTTCTGCCTTCATCTGCCCTCTCCTTGTAAATTCTGTGAGGGTAGGGAAGGGACTGCGCTGTCTGCCATTGACTAGAGAGACAGTAACAGAGACCCTACTGCAGACGTGATGGATACTCAGTATATGCTGGCTGAATGAGGGGCTGGCCACTAAATGCTTCTTTCGAATTCTTTTTGAGGTCACAGGATACTAAAATATTCCTCTCCATGTAGTAACTATAAGATTGTATTGTACCTGGCATTATCCCAACTTTCTCTGCACGACTACATCCACTGAGCCCAAAAACATATTTTTAAGTATTTTTTTTTTTATATTTGAAAGTGGTGTACTTGCTTCTAATAAAACACAGAGAACCCAAAGAGTAAAATGTTTCTCAACACAGAAAGAAAACAGTATCAGGAGCTCTGCAGGTAGGATTTCAATAGCTATTGTTTTATAGGGTAGGCACTGTGTGATGGTTTTTGTAATAAGCTGCAGCTCAGTGGATTGAATGGTGTAAAACTCCATTAGTAATGAAAAGAACTGACAAGATTTTATGGCCATTTCTTTCAAGTAATTCTGCTCTGGATGGAACAATTACAGCCTGCAACTCTGAAACAATAAACCCATGGTAGTTCTGTTCAAGGAGAAAATCGTTCTGTTCTAAGGATATTTAGAATCATTCCAGTGAAATCAAACCTGTGTCTGCTTTCCTAGAAAGCGGTATTATAGTAAACACTTTCAGGGCCACTGCCCAGCCTCCCTTTTCCAGTGGCTGTGTGCTGACTCCATCCAGATCTCCAGTTTACATGTGTATGTTTCTGTATTTCAGGATGGGGATGGAACAGGCTTTTTGAATTACAACTTTCCATTTGTCCCTAGAATCAAGACATATTCAGTGGAAGGGGTAATATGCTCTCATATATTCACAAAGTCTCACTAAGGGGTAAATAATCACTTGATATTGTCATGTCTGAGCCTTCCCTGAAAGGAAGTTGAGCAATGGAGGAAGAGAGTATCCTGAGTCTCTAAAAAAGGGTCTGCCTGGAATAAAGGAGAGTTTGAGGACAGGGGAGATGGAATCTTCATTTTCTCAGGACTTTCCTGGGATCCTCTCTACTTAAAAGTTACCCCTTCATCCTAGAAATAGCAGCATGATACCAGGACTGCTCAGGAAAAATAAGCAATTATTTTAAGCAAAATAAGCAAAATAAAGATAAAACAATATAAGTGCAAAGAAAGAAAGAAAAAACTTCATAGAGAGATTGTTTTAGGGCATAAGATCACTGGACTATTTCATTACCCTCATATTAAAAGGAAAACTTGAAACAAGGATTTTGAAAAGAGTTTGTCCTCTGACATTTACTGCTTTTCTCCTTGATTTGATTTCTCCTTTGGAAACTAGTATCAGGTTAATTATTAAATAATCATAAAATGAGATTCGGTTCCTGCTGTGGAGTGGATGTTGTGCTTGGTACAGAGGATATGAAGATCATTCATGAAAATGAATGCCCTGCTCTCAAGTTATATACTGACTCGTGAGGAGATGGAGGGCAAATTAATGATTATGGCAGAACTCATCTCCTCAGCGCAGAAACTTTTTATATTTTTATTTAATTCTTTATTCCAAATGCTGAAAAATGGCCAGGCATATAGCATCAGCTCAATGAACGTGTGTTGGATGTTGAATGAATATGATCATTGCTCTAATGGAGATATACTAAAAATTGTACCCACAAGATAGGATATGGATTGAGACTTGAAGCATTAATAGGAAATTGCCAGGTAGGCAGATGAAAACGCAGAGAAGAGTTTTCCCAACACCATGGGAGTATGAGAAAGCATAGTACACTCAGGAATATAAAGTAGGTTTGTAGGGATGAAGTATTAAATTCAAAAGAAAATGGCAGGAGATGAGATTAGAAAGGTAGGCAAGAGCCATATTGAGAAGGACCATGTGATTCAAAAAAAGACCTGAAATTGAATCTGCACATGATGAAAAACACTGAAAAACTTTCATCAAGAGTAATGTATGGGGCACCTAGGTGGCTTAGTTGGTTAAGCCACCGACCCTTGCTATCGGCTTCGGTCATGATCTTAGGGTTGTGGGATCGAGTCCCATGCTGGGCTCCAGGCTGAGCATGGAACTTGCTTAAGATTCTCCCTCTCCCTCAGCCCCTTCTGTGCTTGCTCATTCTCTCTCTAAAAGAAAAAAAAAAACTATTAAAAAAGAGTAATATATAATGGTTTATAAGTATTAAATGTGACAGGCAGGAAAGAGAAATCGGTGAATCAGAAAGTATCAATACTTAAAATCAGGAGACCAGTTAGGAGCTACTACAGTACTTGTGATAGACCACAAGGACCTGAACTAGGGCACTAAAGGTGGGAATGAAGATGAGTGGAGGAAAACAATAAATGTTTTAGGTGAGACCAAACGACTTGGAAATCTGATCTGGAAATAAAGAACAGAGGAGAAATCTAGAAGGTTTGTTCTCTGACTGTTGGCTTGAAATATTGGATAGAGAAGAAATAATAGAGACCCTCACACCAGAGATAAACAAATCTAGGATTATATTAAGATCCCATTCCTTACTGGTGGGTAGAGTATGAGATGTATAGTGCTGGGTGGGATCACACCCACTAAGGCCATGGCCACTTTGCCCAACACTCATATGTGCTTTCCTGGTTAATATGAAGGGCCTCCTATACCTGCTTCAGGTTTTTGCTCAATTCCAGATCAACCTTGGATGCCTCCTTCAGTCTGCTTGTCTGAGTTCCTTACATGTTTAATCGGTGAAGGACGTCATTTCTGTATCTCAGCCACTGCATGGAAGTCCTTTGTTGAGACAAAATGACACAACCCCTTCTCTTCCTTGTGAATTGCTTGGAAGGACATTCATGGTAGGCTCAAGAAGTTCAACCACTTAGGATATTGACATAAATCTATATAAATTTCAAACTGTGAAACCTTACTTTTTTTGTTCATCTATCTCTACATAGATATAGAACATCTATCTATAGGTGTATATTTAAGCATGTATTTCCCAAAAACAAGGGCATTATTTTCACAGTACCATTACCAAAATTGGAAAATTTAATATTGATAAATCAGTCATCTAATTCTTTGTCCACATTTAAATTTTATCAATTGTTTCCTCCCTCTCCTTTCAAATCCCTAAAAGATATTATCAGGCATACATATTTTTTCAAATCTCCAAAGGTGTTTCTGGTGGTGGTCTTAGCCTAGAATAATGTAAGTATTTGGAGACAGACAGACCCAAGGTAAAATCTCAGCTTGTCATTGATCAGAAGGATAACCTTTGACAAACTACTTGGGCTCTCTGTGCCTCAATTTACTCATTACTAAAAATGGGAATATCATGGGCTCCATCGTAGAATGGAGAAAAAAATGTAAGGCACCAGGCTGTCCGCAAACGTTAGTTTTGCCCTCTTTCACTCCTTAAAATTACTCACATGGAACATGGTGCCTGGAGTGACAGTGTGCATCCTACCTTTGCTCCTTTGCCCTTCACCCTAACTGCATAGGACGGCATTTCAATAGAAATTCAACCGTGCGTTCTCGGGGCTGCCATCACGTATTGGGTGTCTACTGTTTTGAGTCTATTTCATGAATTAGAAGCCATATGAGCCAGTTCCCTTTTGTCTGGCTCCCTGCTCTCAAAGGACACCAGCTTCCTTGCATTCAAGGGTAGCAGGAAACTGGCAAGAATAGTGGTATGAATGGCGAGGAAGTCAAGCCTGTTTGCGCCCTTTCTGTGCTTCTCCTTTCAGTGCTTCTCCTCCAAACAGGAAGATGGTTTTTCATGGTATTACTTGATAAGTACTAAAAAGAAAGCACAGGTACAATTTACTCATTGGGTCTTTCATTATTACCATTCAAATGTAAGCTAAAGGAAGACAATTCTTACTTTTTTTCTACCGTTAAATGTGACTCCAGGATAGCTGGTATTAGTCCTGCTGTTTCATCCTATCTTGCTAGAGTTCCGTGGGTTTGCTGGGCCAGAGATTTCATTCAAGGTCACTTTATAAACTTTTACAGCTTTTGTAGCTTTCCTTCTCCCTTGATGATGACATCGCTAAATAACCGTTTTACATTGTATAAACATTTCAGTAAAGAAGGGCCTTAAGTGGGGCGCCTGGACAGCTCCGTCCTTAAGTGTCTGCCTTCAGCTCAGGTCATGATCCCAGAGTCCCCTGATAGAGCCCCGCATGGGGCTCCCTACTTGGCAGGGGGACTGCTTCTCCCTCTCTCACTCCCCCAGCTTGTGTTCTCTCTCTAGCTGTGTTTTGCTCTGTCAAATAAATAAATAAAATCTTTAAAAACAATTTTTTTCCCTAAGCAACTTGATCCAGTTTATCAACAGCCACCAGATTTTTGAATGCCTTTGATCTCTTATTTACTGTGCTTTATTGGGACTTTTAAAACCTGGTAAGTAATTCTTGGCACATCACTTTAGTCTGGTTCTAATAAGTCTGAGTTCATCCCCATGCATGTGTTTAGATTGCATAATACATAGCTACAAATGGGGCTCATCACCAGGCTTCATTGCTGGGAGACACAGAGGGATCCATGGACAGAACTGACATCTGCTTGTTGTCATAAAGAGCAAAAGATAAATTGGCTGGACAGGTCATAATGTCACTAACAGATCCCCTTAGCAGTGGAATCAAAAAAAACAGACCAATCCTTTCACCTAAATATGTATAAATTTTAATGAAGTGGGTCTTATTGTCAATGCTGGTCCTGTCTACAAGTTAAAGATCTTTATGTCCTGGCTAACCTCACAAAGTCACAAATTGGTACCAAAAAAATTTTTTTTAAAGAACTCAAAAGACTTTCACACAAAAAAATCACAAGATCGACAGTGTGCTGGATGAGGCTTTATGGCTGATTGTTTTTATTCTGTTATTTATTTATTTGATAGAGAGAAACACAGGTAGAGAAGGAACATAAGCAGAGGGACTGAGAGAGGGAGAGGGAAAAGCAGGCTTCCCACTGAGTAGGGAGCCCGATGAGGGGCTCGATCCCAGGTCTCCGGGATCATGACCTGAGCCAAAGGCAGTCCCTTAACTAACTGAGCCACCCAGGTGCCCTAATGTTCTTGAAGCCATAACCCTGTATTGTTCCTGAACACAGTACTGTTTACATACAAAAGTGTTTCTCTTTTAACCTACAAGCACTGCAGAATAAACATTAAGCCTAAAACATCCTTGTGAAGATCCCCAGTGGTTCTGTTACTCACATCCTGGGTCAGGTTGCACACCTCAGAGCTTGTATTACATAACGAATAATTTGCTTCATTCTAAACTGAGGCTAGACTGTTGCTTGAGCTAGAAAGGTAAATTGCTTTTGCAGAGTTGGTCATAGCTTAGTATTATACTTAACTATGTGTTTCTTCTTAAAGGAGACTATAATCTTTTTACAGGTAAAAGTTGAAAGTCACATCATCAATAAAGTTTTTTAAATGATTACAACTTTTAAGCAATGATTTGTACCACAGATTTTAAGTCATTTGTACTGTTGTGAAATATTTATCATTGGGTACAGCCTATTGAGATTAAAATATTTTTTCAAGTGATAAGTATAAATCCATTCTAGTCACCAGTTAACTAGAAGCTTGATATTTTAAAATTTCAAAATTTTAATTCCATCCAGAACATTTTTTTTACAATTGTGTGATTTTTTTATTTATTCTTAGTTACACTATAACAATTGGAATATATAGGCTTTCAGAAACAACTAAGTATTTTATTTGAGCCACCTACTTTTTCTTTGAATGGCCTCAATGCTTTTACTAACCTACAAACCATAGAATATTTAATACATATAATAAGGAAGGAAATGAAAATATAAATATAAGAAAAATAATTATTTCATCCTTTATCTGTTTTGAAGTTTTTTCTCTAGCCATTGAAAAATCATTAACACAATAGATAATTTGCTAAGCAAAGGCAATAACAAATGATTCTCCTAAATTGCTTTTTCTATTAAAAAAACTAAATTCTAACTCTTAAGTTTAAATAAGTGAATGTTTACACTCAAGCATAGTCACACGTGAGCAATTTTATCCTAAAGACAAAGTTTTAAAATCTTGACTAAGGCAAGGTACCAGTTGCAGCTGTGAATTAAACTACCCAGAACGCTCTCAGGAAAAACACAAATATTACATCAGTCAACTCTAGCTTTCAGATACTATAAAATTTTAAGGCCAGAAAACTTTTATATTTACGAGAAATGTTTTGAAATTAAGTGGAAGGTCTAAAATTTAAGAAACACTGAGATTCAAATTGCCCTCTGGTGAAAAGGGCACGCTGTTTAGAACTTTGTGCCTTAATATTTGCTAAATGAGCTCATTCTGTGCTGTTGATAGACCAGACAAGCTGCTAGCCGATTGTATTCTCTCTTCTAGAGAAGCCACAGAATGCCTGCCACATCCACAGGCTTCTTCGGCTCATGGCCTATGATGGAATCACATCTCACTGGATCTGCTCCCAAAAGAAGCCCATCCATAGGCTGGCCAGTAACCTATGAGGTAATCTGATGATAGAAGTCTGCCAAGAGCTCAATCAAGTCCTGTACTTTTTTTCTTCTTGGGTGTGCCTTTGTATTACCTGCAAAAGTAAGAAGCAACAGCTGGTAATTTTGAAGCATTTTAGATGATCTTCATCTATGAAATAAAATAAGACAGCAAATTAGTTGCTGTGTACTTCACACAAGGGAATCATAACCACAGCTAAGTTTTTTCCCAATTTATTACCATTTATAATAAAAGATATAGTCATTCAGAATGCAGACTTGGTGCATAGAAAGAAGATATATGCATAAAGTCTATACATTATAAAAATAATATAATGAACCAATGAATCCATCACCCAACCTAGAAATAAAACATTATTTGCCTCTACTCATGGAATTCTCATCCCATTTCCCTGCTTCCTGTCTGGATTAGCACTAATGACTATTTTAAATTTTATGTTTAGCATTCCCTTAATTTTTAAAACTTTTTGTCACAAATATATGAATGCATGCAACCTTAAACATTCATGAATCACTTAGATGTTACTTGTTTTATTTTATTTATTTTCATGGTTTTATGCCTAATTGTGTTAAACTTCAACAACTTATCAATCAGTTCTGTTAAAAACTATCATTTTCATAACAGAAAAAGATACATATCATGATCTGTGCTGCCATAACTTTCTCCTAATTGTTCCTGGTACATAGGTACAAAATTCTCTTTATAGCATACTTAGGAGTGAAATTGCTGGGTTGTATTACCTGCAAATATTCTACCTTTCAAGATAAATCCTGGGGGTTTTTTGCAGTAGAGAAGAATGCTCTTCCCAGTTAATGCAGAAATAGTATCATCAGAGATCCAGAGATATTGCTAGGTCCTGAAATATTCTAATATCTGAAGACTGGCATTGGAGAGAACCACCAATAAAGAGCTGAATAGATTTGGTGGTGTTAGGCATTGTTTTCCCCTTCTCAGTTGTAGGGCTAAAGTTTTCATCACTATACCATGAAGTGAGTTATTTCTTACAGGTTTTTGTAGGTTAAGGGAGTCCCCATTAAACTCTAGTTTTCCAAGGAATTTAATTTTTAAGGTTTTATTTATTTATTTATTTATTTATTTATTTATTTATTTGAGAGAAAGAGCGCGAGTGGAGGGACAGGGGCAGAGGGAAAAGGAGAAGCAGACTCCCCGTTGAGCAGGGAGCCTGATGTGGGATTGGATTCCCAGACCCTGAGATCATGACCTGAACTGAAGGCAGATGCTTAACTGACTGAGCCACCCAGGCACCCCCAAAGAATTTATTGTTAAGTCCAAAATAGTTATTGAATTGTATCAAATGGTTTCTCTGCATCTGTAAATATTATTGGATTTTTTCCTCCTGTTGCTATTAAGGTAGTGAATTATTTTCTATATGTTAAACAATACTGCACTCCTTCTCCAAATAACTCTAAGTGTGCTGGGTTATTTCCTTGAAGGTTCCTGCATCCATACATAATGCGACAAACTGGACTTCAAGTTTTCTTTTCTGAAATGCCCTGGACAGGGTTTGGTACCAGCATTAACACTGGTTTTGTAAAATAAGTTGGATGCTTTCCTTTAAGATTTTGTTTAAGATATTAATGAGTCTCACTTTGATGCTTGGAAGATTTTATTAGTGAGTTTTTCTGGACTTGGAATTTTCTTTTTGGGAGGTTTGTGTGTTCCTGTTTTATCACAGTTTAAGTTTCTTTAATAGAAAACAAACTTCATATTTCTTATTTTCTCCTGTTTTAGTTTATGTATTTCACCTAGATTTTCAAATGTATTAGCATAAAAGTATACATGTTATTATTTTTAATGTCTGTGGAATCTATTGATGACTTTTATCTTCCTTAGTTTTTTTCTTGATCACTTTTGCCTAGCTATTTATCCATATTGGTAGTACTGATTTTCTCTGGCATTTGTTCTCAATTTCATTAATTTCTATTCCTTTTCTTAATATATTTCCTTTCTTCCATGTTGTTTGAGTTCAATTTGCTCATTTTAATCTAATTTATATGGATGACTGTATAATAAAATTTCAGACTTTCTTTTCCTCTAATATATGCATTTAATACTATAAATTTCCCTATTAGCATTGCTATACCTGAATCCTATGTTTTGATGTCATATTTTTATTATCCTTCATTTTTAATTTTTTTATAATTTTAATTTTTATTTATCACCTTTGATTCATGGGTAATTTAGAAATATATCACTGCTTTCCCACTCTACCTAGAGAGGGATCCATACAGCATTGTTCTGGGTTTCCATCATAACTGAAAGAGAAGCCTTGATGGACCTCGATGTCCTGCAAATGAAGGAGGAAGATGTCTTCAAATTGGTTGCAGCAGAAATCCACTTAGGTGGCACCAACCTTGACTTCCAAATAGAACAGTACATCTATGAAAGGAGAAGCGATGGCATCCACATCGTAAATGGGAGGAGCTTCTGTGGGCAGCTTGTGCCATTGTTGTCACTGAAAACCCAGCTGATGTCAGTATGGCATCCTCCAGAAATACTGGCCAGTGGACTGTGCTAAAGTCTGCTGCTGCCACTGGAACCACTTCTATCACTGGTCACTTCACTCCTGGAATCTTCACCAGCTAGAGCCAGGCAGCCTTCCAGTGGTTACTGATCGCAGGCCTGACCACCAGCCTCTCAGAAAGGTGTCTTATGTTAACCTGACTGGCATTGCTCTGTGGAACACAGACTCTCATCTGCCATGTGTGGACACTGCACTAAGGGAACACACTCAGTGTCTGTTGTGGTAGAAGACACCTGGTGAAGTTCTGTGCATGAGTGAATGGTGAATACCCAGAGAGGGCATGCCCGATCTGTACTTCAACAGAGGTCCTGAACAGATTGAAAAGGAAGACCAGCTGCTTCTGGAAAGGCTGTGACCCTGGAGAAATTTCAGGGTGAACAGACTGTTCCAGTTCCCAAATTTACTGCTATACAACCTTGAGTTGACCAGCTGGTCTGAAGGCTTATAGACGTCCTCTATGCCTACTCAGCAATTCCTCATTAAAGACTGGAGTGTTCAGCCTATCGCTGAAGACTGGTCTGCAGCTAATGAGTAGGAACAACCACTGAGTGGTCTTGAGCTGTTTTTCCACAAATTCTTTTTTTATTTGTCTTTTTTTATATTGAAGTATTGTTGGCATGTTATATTCATTATGCTGGGCTCACCAGAAGTGTAGCTAGCATCTGTCACCCTACAACACTACTACATATCATTTCCTATACTGTACCTTTTATTCCCATGGCTTATTCATCAGCAAGTGGAAGTCTGTATTTTCTGCCTTCCCACCCATTTTTCCCATTCCCTCTCCCCCTTTCCCTCTGGCTACTATCAGTTTATTCTATGATTCTTTTTGTTTATTCCTTTGTCTTGCTTTTTTAGAGTCCATATATGAGTGAAATCACTCGGTATTTGTCTTTCTCAGTCTGACTTACTTCTCTTAGCATAGGTTCAACATAGGTTGAAAATGGCCAGATCTCATCCTTTTAAATATACCACATGTTCCTTATTCATTTGTCTATCTATGAACACTTAGATTGCTTCCATATCTTAGTTATTGCAAATAATGTTAAAATAAACATGCTCATATACCTTTTTGAATTAATGTTTTCATTTTCATAAATAACCAGTAGTGGAATTAATGGATCATTATTGGATCTAGTTCTCTTTTCCAATTCTTAAACAGAAAATGGAAATAAGGGTCATGTGGAAGAAAGAAGTTTCTAAAGAAAAAAATAAATGTATTGCTTATTTTCTAACAATTTAGGGATTTTTCTCACTCTATTTTTTTATTCATTTCTAACTTAACTCCACCATGATCAGAGAATATACTTTGATTTAACACAGAAAAGTTGTTGTGACTTCCTATATAGTCCAAATATATGTATGTAATTGTATTAAATGCTCCATGTAAACTTGAATAGAATCTGTATAATACAGATGTTGAGTACTATGATTTAGCAGTATGTTTTATACACATACACATAGTAAAATTAATCACGTTTTAAATTTTTATATCTACTGATTATTTTGTCTGTCCTGTCAGTTCATGATACAGGTATTTTAATTCTTCTATGATCTTAGTTTTGTCTACTTCTTTTTTTTAGTCTGTCAATTTTGTTTTACATGTTTGGAGACTATGTATACCAAACTAGGAGTGTTATTATTTTTAGTAATAATTTTTGCTCCAAAGTCTACTTTGTCTGTTACTAGTATAGTTCTGCAAGCTTTCTTTTTGTTGGTATTTATCCTTTTGTTTTCAACTTTCTGGGGCCTTATATTTAAGGTGTACTACTGGTTAGTTTCTTTTTAATACAATCTGAGTCTTAGTTCCATGTTTTCCCTAGAACAGAGAAAGAATTTTAGTTAGAACATTTGGTCCACTTACAGTTAATATAATACTAAAATATTTTAGATTATATCTACCCTCTTACTCCTCTTTTTCTCCTATCTTGCTTTGGCCTGTTGGCTAAATCTGGCCAGTTCTAGGTCAACTCTGGCCACACTCATTTTTTTACAGAATGTTTTCAGTGGCTTTTGTACTGCAGTATCAGACCTAAAGTAAGAGCTAAGTAATGAGCCTGTTTAACAGGAGTAGTATTCTAATACATGAGATAGTTTTCTGAAAATTCTTTAATACATAAAATCTTATAGAAAGTAAAATATTTGTATTACTCATATACAAAAAGATTTCATATTCAGAACTCCTAAAATCAGTTATGTTAGAAGAAGGAGATAAGGAAAGAAACTCCAAAATAAAATGAACAAAAAATTTGAACATGTATTTCATAAATAAGGATATCCAAATGTCCAATAAGCATATAAAATATGCACTCAGCTTTATTAAACATAAGAAATTATACTTTATAGATACAATTCTATAAGGCCCTTTTCTCAGAATGTCTAAATTTGCTGAGTCAGAAAATAACAAGGATTAATAAGGCCATGAAGCAACCAGAATTTCTATACACCGCTGGTAGGAATATAAATGGATACAATCACTTTGAGAACTCTTTGGCAGTATTTACTGAAATTGAACATACCCTTAACTTATGATCTAGCAATTTTACACATACCTAACAGAACTTCACGTACCTATTCACCAAAAGATATGGTTGTTTTTTTTTCAAAGACTTTATTTATTTATTGACGGAAACACCACTAGAGAGGGAACATAAGGATGGGGAGTGAGAGAGGAAAAAGCCAGCTTCCCGCCGAGCAGGGAGCCTGATGCAGGGCTTGATCCTGGGACTCCCCAGATCATGACCTGAGCCAAAGGCAGATGCTTAACAACTGAGCCACCCAGGTGCTGCCAGAAATGTTCTTAGTCGAGTTACTCATAATTGCAATGAAAGTAAAATCTACTCTGGAAGAATGAATAAATAACTTGTGCTATTTTTTTTTTGTAGTGGATACAAACGCAATGAGGAAGAGCAAACTATAGCTGCACACAAAAATGAATCTTAAAAGCATAATATTGAAAGAAGCTATACCAAAAAGTGTGCATATTCACTTTTGTGTACAGTTCAAAATCAGGCAAAACTAATCTATGTTATAAGAAGTCAGAAAAGTGAATTCTCTCTGGAGGTGTGTAGTGACTTGGAGGGGTTTGAAGGGCACCAGTAGTATTATGTTTCTTGGTCTTTGTGCTGGTTGCAAGCACATTTAGTTTCTGAAAATTCATCTACCTGTACACTTATGATGGTGTGCTTTCTTCGATTATGGTATCCTTCAGTATTTTTTTAATTTTAAGGATATTTAATTTAATTAAGAGTACACTTCTATATTTAGTAATTAAAAAGTAATGTGTGATTATTTGGATGAAAAAGTTTAAGTGTGTTTTGACTAGGAAAGTTAACAGACTTAGTATAGTACAGAGCACTCTTCAAAGCAAATGCTTATGCCTGACAAAGCTTCCCTCATTTCTCATTTCCTTTCTTTTCTATATTATTACACAGTAAATATTTGCTTTTGAGTATGAAAACTATATGTTCGGGATGAAAAGAGTAAAAATATTTATTGCAGCACTTTTGTGAGAAACCAAATGTCAGTCAGAATAAATTAAATAAAGATAAAACAAAGTTTATGGATAGGGAAAATCTTAATTCCACTGTGATTGTTGAATACATATTTGAATATGTGTCTTTCTTAAGCATATGTCATTAAATTAAAATTACTTACACTGTATAAATTTAGGACCTACAAATGAAATAAACTTAACTCCAAAATATTGAGTGGACTTTGCATGAGAGTATATTCCTTAGTTCATAATTCAGAGGAAAAAGTAAATGTTTACACTTTGAAGTAATTAGGCTATTATTCAGTCATCACAAAACTAAAGTGCAAAGAATCTAGATCTTATTCTTTACACTATACAAAAATTCATATCTATAATGAATAGTCAGACAGTAAGCAGTGAAAGCAATTGTAAATTATTAATTGTAGCAAAATTCTTATGATCAGAGAGTTAAAATTTTTATATAAAGCTTATTATTACTTATTTAAAGCTTATTATCACTTACTTTATAATACCATTTGCTACACAAATTATAATCTACCAAGGGAGTATGCTTTCTTATTATCTTACTCCCTATACCTTCTTAATGTCTGCTTTGCAGTGGTAAGTGAAAACACCATGAATTTCCATCACTGTAAAGCATTCCCTTGAGCCCCTTTATAGTCAGTCCCCTCCCACTACCCCAAACACTATAACTACTAGTCTGCTTTCTATCACTATATGGTTCCTTTCCCAAAATATATCTGTGAAATCACAGAATATGTAGTCTTCTGTATATGACTTCATTCACTCAGAATATATTTTTGAGATTCATATAGGTTGCTAAGTGCATCAATAGTTCCTTTATATTCCTGAGTAGTATTCCATTACATAAATTCATCGCATTTGTTAATGCAGTCACCAATGAGTAGACATTTGGGTAGTTTCTAATTGGAGCTATTATAATGAATGCTGTGAATAAAGTTACTATGAACATTTGCATATAAATATTTGTGTAGACAAATATTTTCATGACACTTAAGTAAATACCCAGGAATAAGTTTTTTTGGGTAATATGGTAAATGTATCTTTAGCTTTATAAGTACCAAAATGTATTGCAAAATGGCTGTATTATTTTGAATTCCTATGTATGAGTGTAAGTTTCCTTCTATACTTGCTAACACTTAGAATTGCCAAGCTTTTTAAATTTTACAATTTTAGCAAGTGTGCAGAATTCTCTCCTTGTGGTTTAAATTTGTTTGGTGAATGATATTGCACATCTATTCATGTGATTATTTGCCATTTGTATATTTGCTTTGATAAAGTATCTGTTCAAATCTTAAAATTTTTTAAATTGGAAATTTTGGGCCTCTTATTATTGAACTGTAGAAACTATTTATATATTCTAAATATAAATCCTTTGTCAGACATCTGTTTGGCAAAAAATTTTTCTCAGGCCATAGTTTAACCTTTAATTTTCTTTTCTTAACCATAGCTTGAAGTTCTCCTCTCTGATATCACATTCTCTAATCTAGTATTTCATTTATTCATTCATTCATTCATTCAGCAAATATGTGTTGGGTACCTATTATGCATCACAGTACAATAAAAAATAAGTGTTTCTCCCTTTCCATAGAAAAAATCACTTTGCATTAACAATCTAACACTGTTCCCTGGAAATGGAAAATGCCAACTATGCTACTAATCAGCATTATTTATGACAAAAATGATGACTGGGAGAACAGGAGTGAACCATAATTATTTAACGAGAGGACATGGCAGTAGGGTTTCTCTGACATTATTGTTCTAGTAATGGGTGAATTGTTTCTTGTGGGTTGTTAGGAAATACTCATGAAACACATATGACAAATACTATGGGACAAGGGCCTCCTGCAGCTATCAGTGTGGTCTCCCCAAACCTGAGCTGCCACTTGAGAAAGTAGACAAGAGGGTCCAGGGCTATGTAAGGAACTCCTGCTGATGACAGACACACTCTACACTGGCCTCCCATCATTTCCTATGTGTGTCTTGCAAAGCTAACTATGTCTGAGCCACGATGGCCTACTGGGTCCCACAAGCATAACTGGGTAGCTGAATCCAAGTCCACTGCTGCTGGTCAAGCAGAGTGAGTGATTTAGGCTCTGACACATTGTGTACAAAAAGACAAGACCTTGCTTGGTCTCAGTTATCTTACAACCTAGAAGGGAGAGTCAGACGATAAAGAAATTTAAAATCATGTCTGGTAGTGATGCTCTGTTAAATACTAAGCCGTGTGTGTGTGAGATAGAGAAGGACTGTGTGGAAAAGTTAACATTTTATAGGGTGTTCAGGGAGGGCTCTGTGACAAAGTGACATTTGAGCAGAGATGTCAGGAAGGGAGGCAACAATCCGTGCAACTATGTGCAGGAGAACTTTGCAGGCAGTGGAAACAGCAAATTCAATGGTCCTTAGCAGAAATGTGCTGAGCATGTTCAAAAGACAGCAAGGAGGCAAGCGTGAAATAGCAAAGAGGTGCAGATATGAGGTCGCAAAACTTTGGGAAGGTAGATCTTATAGGACCTTGGAAGCCATCCGAGATGAATGGTAGGACTTGGGGTTGTGAGCATTGGGTATAACTGGGGCGACTGTATGAAAAGTAGACCATGAGAGCAAGGGTGGGATTGGGGAAGCCCATTAAGCTATTGCAAGAACCCAAATGGAAGATGCAGGGTTAGGGGGGTAAGTGTGGAGTCCTTAAAACACTGTACTAGCAGTGGTGAAAAGTGGGCAGACTCAAGATATGTCTTGAAGGCTCAGTTTCATGTCTGAATTGACTTCTTGATATGAGGAAAAAGGAAAAAGAGCCAAGGCTGATTCCAAGGTTTGCATCTGGATAGACAAGTTGCCATAAATAGAAATGAAATTTTTAGGGGGAAAGTTAAGAGTCATTTTGGGGCATGTAAGTTTTTAAGTGCTCCTTAGACTTCTAACTAGAGATGTTGTATAGATAGTTGTATGTAAGAGATTCTGGGAAGTTTGAGAACAAATGTATACTTTCAGAGTCATCAGCATGTGGATGGTATTTGGGGCCAAGGAAGAAGTCTGAGTATTGGTAACTTGGTAATTGTTTGATTTAATTGAGCATAAAAACTTCGATGGATTTATATATTCTTCAGGTTTCAATTCTTAAAAATATCATGATTTATAGGAAAGTGGCATGGCACAAATGACTCTATTAAAAATATGAGTGGAGTACACAAGCAGTATACACGTTGCCTGCATGCAACTATCAAAAAGACAACTGCAAATATGCAATTCTCCAAACTAGACAAAGACCCTGGAAAAAACTTTTTCTCAATTTATTTCAAGGGGAAAAAAGAAAAAAAAAAAACAACAGACGTCATTCTAAAATACTTACATTCATGGCAGGATATAGTACACATAAAAATGGATTGTTATTCAACATAAAACATTTTACCCAACTTAATTTTTATTGGCTACATCACCTGTTGCTATGAAACAGAAAATAAAATGTGCATAACTGTCACATAAGCAGGGTCGCCATGACCAATGATTTGATTTACACTCTTTGTGAAAACAATCAAGGAGAAATCTGCTAATAGTCAAAATATTTAGATTCAAGCATTAAAAGGTAAAAATTTCCAAGCCACACAAAGAAAGAGCTTCTAGTGTTTGAGAGGCAAGGAACTGATAGTCTAGAAACAGTGGAATATTAACTTTCACTCCATTCTCTTTGTACTCATTATGCATATTCCTTTTTAAAGAAAGTAGACTATATGATAAAAAATATAGATCAAGTGCTCAATTAATTAAATTTAAATCAGGCACAAGATCCTCATGGTGCTTGGATACTGAGGTCATTAGTTACGACAGAGCAAAAATCCCCAGTGACTTCTACCACCATTGACTTTTATGCTTTAAGATCTACCACCCATATAAATTTTTCTTCCCTACACTCTCCTATTGCCCCTGCAAAACAACTTTAACTTTATTAATTTAGGCTCAATCAATTTTTTTTCTCTTGTCATATTCCATTAGCTCCTGCCAGGATAAGCTTCTAACAAGAAAATTTTAAAGCTTGGAGAACATGAACATTTGAAAGACAATGTCTTCCCACATGCAGTTCAAAATAAAAATAACACTAAGAACAAAATTTTTCAAAAATGAAACATACATGGATGGGGAATTCATACAGCCTCTTTCTAGATTACCAGATTATTCATGGGGAAATTCACATAGGTGCTTTCTAAGTTACCAGATTATTCTTTTGAGGACCCTTTACAAAATGCTTTCAACATCTGCTTAGTCAGCCTATCACACAGACCAATGCTGTTCTGATGCATTACAGAGTCCTTATTTCTCTCTTTTTTGTATATTTTCCTTTGCCTCCTTTCTGTTATTCTGTACATTCTCTCGTGTACCACACGCTGGATCATAACTTTTCAGAGGGCTAAGGGATGGTTCAACTTATCCTTATGTATGACAACAGCAATCTGCCAAATCCAAACATATTTCATAGGGCATTAAAAGGAAAGAAAATAGTTCATTGTGAGTATAATATAACAGATGAACCAGCTTAAATTTTCCACAACAGAGTAGTTCAAATATGGAGTAATGCTGTATTTGTATTCATTTAGGGGTCCTGCTAACATTTAGGGATGTTAGCCACCTGTAAACTTAAGACTTGTGCAGCCTTCTTCCTTTTCCCCTTGGCTAGAATGCCAAACAACTTTGCATTTGATTTCCTTTATTTCTTCAATTTTTCACACTAACTTATTTTAGAGTGTCCTTGATGACACCCCATGTCTTTTGTCTGTAGAATCTCTTTGCTCCGTTATATTAAAATTGGATAATATAGGGTCTGCCCATTAAGATGCTACAGCAAAGCTGATTGTGGTACTATGACCTTACTTTGCTCTTCTAAGAAGTATTCCCCACACCACTCCTACTACAGATGTTTGTGTTTGGGTGTGTGATGTGAGAGGAAGGCTTTTTTTTATTTTATTTTTGAAGCTTTTAAAATGTTTGAGAAAACCTCTCTCTTTCTGAGTCAGCATTGGACTAGGACTTGGCCAGGTTCCCATGACATGAGGCTGTCATTAGACAAAGTCTTTTAGAGGCTTCCCACTAAACAGTCTATATTTCTTTAAGTTACTCAAAGACTCAGAAAGAGTCAGAATGACATACTGGCTGGATTCTGATTATCATAACCAGAAACATCTTTTAATTATTTCTGCCACATTTGGCCAGTTTTGGTGAGCACACAGAGTAAGAGTACTACCCAGGCTCCTTTCCTCTCCAGAATTTGTTGTTCTCAAAAATAACAAAGAAAAGGCTTTTTTCTTTTTTTTTTCCATGTGAAAACATGTATGTGGGTAAAGAGTTTTAAAACTAGAACAAGATATTTTCTTAGACATATAATTGTCTAAGAAATACTAACATTTACATAAAAGGAAGGGGAACTTTTCTTTAACAGGCATTTTATTAAGCAAAATATAGGACTATAATTTACCCATTTATAATCTGAGAAACAAAATATTTATTTACATCAAAGATAATTCTAATATTCTTTCTTTGCTTTAGATCAGCTTTATTAAGGTGTTTAAAGTGCAACATCACCACTATAAACATAAAGATATGTCACTCCCAAAAGATTCCTAGTACTCCATTGGTAATCCCACCATCTTGCTCCACTCCAATGGCATTTCCTCTATCCTCAGACAACTAGTTATCCACTTTCTGTCACAGGTTACTTGTATTTACTAAAATTTTATATAAATAGAATCATGAAATATGTTATCTTTTTTGTCTGGATTCTTTCACTCATAATAATGACCTCCAGATTCATCCATTTGTTGTGTATGCCAGTAGTTCTTTCCTTTTTATTGCTGAGTATTATTCTATTGTACAGACACCTGTTGATGAACATTTGAGCTGCTTCCTGTTTTGGGCTGTTACAAATAAAGCTGCTATGACTATTTGTGTTCAAATATTTATATGGACATAAGCTTGCATCACTCTCACATAAATACCTAGCAGTGGAATGGTCAGATTATAAGGTAAAAGTATATTAACTTTTTTAAAAAAATTACCTAAACTATTCTCCTATATGATTGTACCATTTTCTATCCCTACCAGGAGCTTATGAGAGTCCCAGTCGTTCCACCCTTGCCAACAGATGCTATGAGCCGTCTTTAATTATAACAATTCTAGTGGCTATAAAATGGTATCTCAATGTGGTTTTAATTTGCATGATAGTGAACATCTTTTCATTTGCTTTATTTGTCATCCATAAATATTTAATGACATCTATTTAATTTTTTGACTAGTTCTTTTGAAGTACTTGTTTTCTTATTATTGTATTGAACATATTTTAATATTCTGGGTGTAATCACTTTATTAGATATGGACATTGCAAATATTTTTCTCAATCTATGGCTTAGTTTCATTCTATTAATGGTGTATTTTGGAAAGCAGAAATCCTACTTTTAATTATAGCTAATTTACCAAATTTTCCTTTCATGGATGGTACTTGTGTTGTATCTAAGAAATCTCTGGTTACCATCTTTGATGTCATAGCCAATAAATCTAAAATCACAAAATTGTCTCCTAGAAATTTTACAGGCATAGGCTTTATATTTATAAATATGAGTTTATAATATGAGTTTATAACTCATTTAGAGTTAATTTTTGTATCTTGTACAATGTATGAATCAAATTTCATTCATCTGCATGTGAATATTTAATTGTTCCAACAGTATTTGTTTAAAAGACTATTTTTATATCAAAATTGTCATGGCACCTTTCCCAAAACTCAACTATATATATATAATTCTATTTCTGAACACTTCATTATGTTCCATAATGCATCTATTTTTACACCATTAGTACAGTGTCTTGATTACTATAGACTTATAGCAAGTCCTGAAGTCACATAGTGTATGTCTTCCAACTTTATTATTCTTTCCAACATGATTTGACCTATTCTAATCTTCTGCATTTCAATACAAATTTTAGAATTAGCTTGTCAATTTCTATAAAAATTTCTGCTGGGATTTTGATTCAAATTTCCTTGAACTATAGATTATTTTGGGAGAAGGGTAAAGTGACATCTCAAAAATATTGAATCCCTCTGCTCCATGAATATAGTAGATATCTCCATTTATTCAGGTCTTCCTTAATTTTTCTCAATGATGTTTTGTATTTCTAATGCCATGCAGTACCTGGGACCCAAAAGTAATTCTGTCATCTTTTGTAGAACTGAACTGATATAAACCTATAATGAGAGAAATTAAACATTATCTTTAACTTTTAACAAAAGCATATATTATACAACAATAATGTGCTAAAGGTACTATAATCATCCCAATTATTGATGCATGCTAACAATAATGCCATTTGGAATTTTATACAATTTAATACTGATTAAATAACATCTGCTTGGACAATCTTGGCAAATTTCTGAATCAATATTGCTTTGATCTTTGGTATACTTGCTAAATAGGCTTATGTTTTTAATTCCCTTTTGATCTTATTCTATTCCTCATCTTGACTTCTCTTTCCCTGTAGGGGCTGGTATAGAGTTAGCCTTTCTTTATACAAATCTTATTGTTAATTTTCCTTTTGTGTATTCTGACACCAAGAATTACATTCTCACCCATTCCTTTTCTTTTACCCCCACATAGTTCCTATATCATTATGACTCAATTACTGTTTATTATCAGACTGTCCTATTCAACATACCCCAATATTCATGAAGCTTAGAACCTAACTTATTTCTCCCACATATACCTTCAATACCTAAAACAAACATCCCATATCTTCATTTTTCTTTCCTTGCTCCAAAATTATATGTGTAACAGATCTACTCATATTTTAAATGATTCTAACTGTAACGTTGGCTTTCCTTAAACAAATTACATCTTGAAGTGGGATCACTGATTCCTTTCTCTCATTTGGATAGGAATGATATATCTTTGGAAGTTAAAATTTTAATGCCTTAGTTAAAAATAACAATGTAATCTGTAGGACATATGACATTAGAAAAAAAGAAGGAAAAAAGAAAATGAGTCATTAAGCAATGAGGCTTTTTACCAGCAAAGAACAGAGGAAGTTGGAAAATCTTACATCAATTTTTTTTAATTTCAGCATGAAAACAAACTATGAATTCTGAATTGAGAATCAGATGGAAGAAAAAGACTATAGGATAGTTGTATGCCTCTCATGATTTGATGACTTGAAGTATTATATAGATAAACCTGAAGAACAGATCATCTGAAATTGCTATTTTTAAAGAAATATACTGTAGTACATTTTAACCAAGTTTTTGTAATAGAGATCAGAAACAAATAGACAAGAAGAAGCTGGTAGACTTACTTGCTTATTGAAGGTTTACTTGGACTCTATTAAGTAGAAAATAAGCCTAATGGTATAAACAGGTTTTATTCTATCTTCCTGCTCTTTGAATTTTAAAGATTCACTCTAAATTTTATTGTTTTCCTTCAAAACTACTTATTGCGATCTCACTGGAGGGCTCTTTTTAAGAAATAGAATCATGGGCCAACAAGACGGACACCATCATGCCTCAGAAGCATTTACTCCCATCTAGGACTGAAAACTTACTGTCGTCTAGAGATGCTGATAACATACTACAGAAAAATATGAAACATTTCAACAAATCCGTTGAAAGCTATTTGGCAGTATATATAATTAACTCTAAAATGGTATCACTGCCTATAATCCAAAGTGGCATCTAATTTATCTGGCATCTAGCAGTTTTCACTCCTATAATGCCTATGACATTGTAAAACCACCTCTGTGTCAAGTCTTAACCTTTGGCCTAGTAGTGATCAAGATAGGACTTTATCAATTTATCAACTCAAGGAGAATAGGAAGATAATGGATTATTTTATGTATCCTGTAAAGAATGGATAAATTAAAGTTTTACATGTAGAAGAAACTAAAACAATATTTCTCAGGGAGTGGTCCATGACTGCCTTCAACACAATTATCTGAAGGGACTCTAGAATCTACATTTTCAACAAGTTTCCCAAGTAATTGTCATGTACATTATAATTCAAGATAATTGTTCTGATTTTTTATTTGAATTATTAGCAAATAGGAAAAGTACAAGATACTTCTTGTAGTATATACACAGTTCACAATAAACAAAAGGGAGATAAAGGAGGAAAAATCTGAATGGCCTGCTACCAGAAGTTGTCAATAAAAAGTTGACATTTAAGAGAAAAGAATAAAATCTCCCTGTAGATTTTATTTTTTTATTATGCTCAATTATCCAGCCTATAGTACACCATTAGTGTTTGATGTAGTGTTCAACGATTCATTGTTTAGAAGCACAATGATAGGAAGCAAAAGAAAAGCATAAGACTTTTATGTGAAAAGTCTGAAAAGACAATGGCCAGAATTTTATATAGGACATAGGTTCAGTGATAGTGGTGGTTAATATTGGATGAGCAAGATGAAATCATATAGATCATGTAGAGCTTGGCAAAGTTTAGTGTTGATGTATTATTCATCTTAAATTTGGTGATAACATGATATAAATCTGTTTAGGGAATTTAATCTGGAAAATGATACATAATTATGTACATCATATATTACTATCATACACATATTACTATTTATATAATATATGTGAATAGTAGTGGAAAAAACAGGCAGTTAGGCCTATGAACAGCTTCAGCAATAGTGCACTGTGGGAAGAAAGACGTCTAGGCTCCGTGTATTACAAGTGCTTTTAGCATCCTACTTTAGAGACATAACAAACATGAGAGGAAATCTTTTGACTATCTCCACTAATTATTTCATATACCAGAGAAGATAATCAAGAGTGCAATTTTTTCTATTTCAATGGATAAGAACATAAAAACAAAATAAAAATGTAAAAAACTTGATTTGTATTATCCATAATAAATAATTCCAAATTTTTAGTAGCCAAGCTATTCCAGAAAGGTTACCTTTCTGTTAAACAAATTGGACTCCAGAAGAATCTTTGCTGTATCAAGATGGTATTACATTAAGATAATAAAGATACCAATTTTCCATTCACTTCCATATTCTGCTCCTTCCTTAACAATGTACATTTTGATTCATCGAATTGGTACATAATACATTAAATAAAGATTAAGTCAAACTTTATTTATGCAAATGTTAAATACATACTGAAAGATTTCATTTTGTATGTTACATGTATGTCTAAAGTAATTGTTGGCTTTATAAGATTGACTTTGTCACCTATCTTTTCAAGATTCTTTACAAATTTACTCTACTGTCATTGTAGTAATAGCTCTGGATTTTTTATATTTTTAGGACCTGATGCTGCATATATTTTGGAAACTCCCCAATGAGAAATTCTAAGTTGAAAGCAGTTTAAAAATATTGAGAAATGCCTTCAGAAATCATTATCTGTACTTGAGGCAAAGCTGGCAAGGAGATCAATCAAGTCTAAAAGAAAATCTATGGAAGCAAAATGGATGACACTACTTCTGGTAGTGTGTATGTGAACAAACTCCACTTATCATGGAGGTTTTAATATTTTTTGTTCACTCAACATTGGCATTATGCCTGCAGCAAGTGATGTTGATGTTTCTCCCCCTTTCCCTCTGCCCACCTGAGTTTACCTGAAACTGAGATAGGAAGTGTCTAGAAAGCCAACTTCCCATGTCAAGAGTTTGTTTCTCTTTTATGTTTGAGGTTGTTTTCAACCCTAAAGGACCACGAGGTATTAGAGGACTGAAGAATTAAGACCATGGGGCCATCTTGAAATAACAGAGGATGAGAGCTGGTGAATAAATGCCCCAACATTTCTGGCTCCAGAGGGACAGAAGTGGTTTCATAAGGTTTCTCAAAGTGTTCCCCACACGATTGTGCAACCATAGCTGCACACAGCAATGGTCTGCTCACTAATACATACATATCCTTTTTATTTATTTATTTTTGGCTTTTCTTCCTTCCCTTTTCTTCTTTCCCACTTTATTAGTTTGGACTGTTCCAAAGGTTTGTCTCTTGGGGAAAATCCAAACTAAGCAATGCACTAATACATAATGAGAAATGTTTATAGGAAATGTTTCCAAGAAACTCTGGTGCTACACACAATCCAATTAAATCAGCTCTCTAAGAGTATCCAACATGTAAGTCATAATTTATTTCAACAATTCTTCATCATTCATAGGGTGCATTATTAATCCAGGAAATAACATTGTCATGTTTATTACTCATCTCCAGAAATTTGTGATTGGCCCTTACGCATATATTTTGCAAGTGTTACAGTAGTGAGATAGGAAGTGGGTGTCAGTTCTTAATGAATATGACCTAAAATATGAGGAGAAAAGGTTTACCATCTCTGATAGCTAAAATACCCATGAAGAAAAATGGCAATAGTAAGTAACATATTTAGGGGACTTGATATATAAAATCTTGCTATATGGGGGCCCAGTTGGTAGAAGAGGTATGCTAGTGGGATAGATAGGACTTAGAATGAAATGTTAAAAAAATGACAGAAAATTCAGAGAAATCTATCATATAGTTTTTTTGTGGTCCTATATTTATCTCTCCCTTGTAACAGCACTCAGGATTGGTAGATGTCTTATTTACTGTCTTCAGTTGCTCTCTCTTGTTCTTGTCCGTAGACCTATTTCCTGAGTCATTTTTTTTATCAGAGCAAATATTAGAAATGGAAAAATAAACCGGACAGTTGTGAATGAAGAAGGACATATTAGAATGGGTTTGTTCAAACTGTTGTCTTTCCCTCCTCATTCCTATCCTCTAGTTTCCACTTTTAAGGCAACTTCCGTACTCTCAAATAAAAATAGGAAACTCTTCTGGTATTGGAGAAGTAGCATTTTGCACAAGCACTGAGTTGCTGAACGTCAAAACCTTGATAATTCAGGCCTCATTTTCCCAAGTTGAATATGTGATGGGAAATGCCTGCTTAGAATGAATAATTTACCACAAATATGCATTTTTTGCTTTAATGTCTCATTTTAATTTTTGCAATATTATCTGTTTTGCAGAGTTCTCCTAAAATATGTGCAACCCATAATGACAATGATGAGAAATTCTTCAACATATTTCATCACCTCTAACTTCCATTCCAAAATTACTGACTTTAAAGCTTGTTTTTCAGCACTAAAAGACGTACTGTCCCAGAAATAATATTTGGATGTCTTTTTATGTGATCTAAAAATATTTTAAATCACAATAATAGTGAATGATAAAATAATAGTGTAGCAGTCACCACATTCCCCCAGAAAAAGTCTCAATTCCCATAAGTAATAATAGCTGGGTTCCCAGGATGCTGCAGGAATGATGGACATTTCTATCAGCTGAAGTGGCGCCACCACGTGGCAGTAGTGTAAACACAGTTTGCCACAGCAACCTTGGGATTGCATTTTATGTGTAGATGGCGTTGGGTACTATACACATTTTAACAGTATTTGTTCTTCTAGTCCATGAGCATGGAATGTTTTCCCATTTCTTTTTTTTTTTTTAAGATTTTATTTATTTATTTGACAGAGAGAGACACAGCGAGAGAGGGAACAGAAGCAGGGGGAGTAGGAAAGGGAGAAGCAGGCTTCCCGCCAAGCAGGGAGCCCCATATGCGGCTCTATCCCAGAACCCTGGAATCATGACCGGAATGGAAAGGCAGACACTTAATGACTGAGCCACCTAGGTGTCCCTGTTTTTCCATTTCTTTGTGTCTTCTTCAATTTCTTTCAATTTCTTTCTATAGTTTTCAGTATACAGATCTTTTACCTCTTTGGTTTTATTCCTAGGTGTCTTAGAGTTTTGGGTACAATTGCAAATGGGACCTATCCCTTGATTTCTCTTTCTGATGTTTCATTATTCATGTATAGAAATGTAACCGATTTCTGTACATTGACTTTATATCCCATGACATCGCTGAATTCATGTATCAGTTGTAGCAACCTTTTGGTGGAGTCTTTTGGGTTTTCTACATAGAGTATCATTATTTGCTAAACCAACCTCGAAATTATTCTTTGTTTTTTATATGCTATGGATAGTACACATTGTTTCACGTTGCAAAAAAAAATCCCATTACTACTTTATGCTATTTGGTTATCAACTTACATGATTCCAATTCTCATAAAATACAACACACATGGTTTATTTAGATTTTTTATCAGAGCAAATATTAGAAATGGAAAAATAAAAGGGACAGTTGTGAATGCAGGAGGACAGTTAGATTAGTTAGATTAACTTTGCAGAAATATTCTAAATAAAATGATATGTCCAAGTTCAACATTGGCTAAATGAAACCAAGCTCTCTAGTAGTAAGGTGATCCAAAATCTTTTATAATTCTTATGACAAGTAAGCCTGAATTTTGACCTATTATGTTAACATCTTAACATGTAAGAAACAAAATAAATAAAGTTGGAAGAATAAAGACAACGGGATAATCTGTATATAAGTACATTTGGAACTCTGTTACTGCTGGCTCCGCCAAGGAAATCCTTTGTTTGAGGTACTGATGCTCAGTAAAAAAGTGAAAAATAAGTAAAAACAATTGCCCAGTCTTTCTGGGGATCCTGGCAATAAGTAGGATGATATATAAAAATATATAAGTATTCAACTATAACCTTAGCTTTAAAAAAAACATATTCTACTTGTACTAATATTTTATCCAACTCAATAAATTGTATATGTTTATAAATACAATTAGGCACTGTATATATTAGGCATAAGCCAAAATGTTTTAACAAGAAATTAATTTCATTTTTGCATTTCTTTAGGCCAGCATGGTCTTTGAAATTTGATAAATAGTTTGGCAAAGGTAAAAGTAAATGTGGCTTACTTTGCAGTTGTTATCTATTTTCTGAACAAAAACAAATTATGCAGGGAACACTTTGATTCTAAAAGGGTTACATTTCTCTACAAGTATAGTCCCCTATCTTGCTTGGCTGAGCAACTGTGAAAAAGGAACGACTCCACATGTATAAAGATAAACTAAGTGCACACACTAATAGGAAGATATGGTGGTTTTTAATAGAAAAGCTAGATATGACAAACTATTCTCCATTTAGTTAAATATGCTGCAGAATTATAAAATGATTACAAACTAGAGAAATTGACTTTGCAGGCATCTTTGGCATTGTATGCTCAAAAAGCATCATTTGCTCTTTCTCCATTTAGTTTTTTCATTTAAATGAATTATCATTAGAAATCCTCAAACTTCAAAAACCAACCTTTGTTAAGACAGCAAGTTACCTGGGGCACCTGGGTGGCTCAGTTGGTTAAGCGACTGCCTTCAGCTCAGGTCATGACCCGGGATCGAGCCCCACATCGGGCTCCCTGCTCACCAGGAAGCCTGCTTCTCCCTCTCTCACTCCCCCTGCTTGTGTTCCCTCTCTGGCTGTGTTTCCCTCTGTCAAATAAATAAAATCTTAAAAAAAAAAAAAAAAAAAAAGACAGCAAGTTACCTGAGATGCCAGCATGAACCAAGTGCTATTTCACCCACCAAGCCATATAACTGGGTGTGCCTGCGGCCCGCCAGCACCAAGTGGAGATTGCATTTGTTAGATAGGTCTCAAATTGCTATTGAAGGCACAAGTCACCGGCATGAGACAGGACTCGGATTCTTATGGCACAATCCCTCTTGCAAAGGCCCTAGGGTGCTCTTAACATAAACCCAGCTACATAAGAAGGCAGAAGGCAAAAAAGAAAGTAGAAAAATCCATGAATGGAATTATTGGAAATATGATTTATAGCAGGAACAGCAACCAACCATTTTATAGAGAATTCCTTCCCAAAGTGTGCTGCACGAAGCACCAGCTCTTGGTTTCTGGTAAATAGCACCCACACGCATGCAGACATGAGTTCTGGAGTCAGTTTGAGAAACTCTGGGTTCAACAAACTGAAGCTTATTTGGGGGTCCCTGCATCTGCATGAATAGTTTTTTCTCATCTCTGAAATTTCCAATCTGTTGGATCATATTACCAAATAGCCTCAAATAAGGTAACTAGTGCATTCCAGAATAGTGTTTGTTATCTTTTTCCTACCTAATCATCATGTTGCTGGTCAGGCACTATAGTTATTCCTACTTTTTTCACAATTGGCACTGAAATGAGATAGGCATAACTCCCTCAAAGGCACGTGCTCTCCCCATCCCAGTCACAGAACATTGTATTCCATGCTCATCTCTATTGATGTTAACCCTGAGAGGTTGTTTCTTAAGTAGGAGTAATGTGAAGGTCAAATGCCAAGACTTGTGCTCTAATTGATGAAAGCCACAGTGTCCAATACAGTAGTCACTTCTTTTATGTAGTTATAAAAAATTTTAATTTAATTTAAAAATTAATTCTTTATTCACACCAGTCACGTTTCAAGTGTTCACGAGCCACATGCAACCAGTAACTACCACACTGGATGGTATATACATAGTAAGTTTTCATCATCACAGAAAGTTCTGTTGAACAACACTGAACCATTGTTATACCATCTTCATACACAGACAAAGAGAGAGACACCTTCCCTTTGGAGGAAACTCAGTAAATCTCAGGAGCCTGCAGAATCTGATGAAGAAATCCATACTTTGCAGCATCGCTCTAAGTGGCCTGTTAAGTGAGCTAGCCCCAAGCATGCAGGTAAAAGAAAACATCCACCATCAATGTTTCTAGACATTCTTGCCTCTCAAAACAATTATAAAACACAAGGGCACATATATGCATCCTTTTCTCCAAATAGAAGATAATAAACTGACCAAAGGAATCATGATAATTAGAACTATACTGTATCCTGTGTCTTCATGTTTCCAATCATCCTTGACTCTCCAAAAACTACTTTAGTTTCCTTTGGTTCCAAACTATTTGCTATATTTTAAGAAGTGAGATACGCCTCTGGAAAACTGACCCACAGTAATTTTACCCTGAGATAATAAGGATCAGCGGGACAGTATCCAAGCCACCAAAACTCATTCCTTCATGATTTATTTCTTTGTTGATGAACTACATTTTATTTGAAAATTAAGCTCATTTTAAAGGTTCAAGGTCACATGCTTCATGTTGTTTCTAGGCCTTTTTACAACCTGCCTGCCTAACATGGCTTATAGTTGGTTAATGTTCCTTAAGGGGGTCAGGGTCAACAACAAGTCAAGGATCAGAGAGATTCCAGAGGATCTGGTCAAGAGCAAGCCAGAATCAGAAATCAGAGGCTTCAAACCAATTATTCCCAAATCTGGCTGCAAACCAAAAATAACTTGGAGCCTTAAAAACTCTAAGGCCTGGGCCCTACCATCAGAGACACTGATTATGGTCTGGAGAATTGAGATTATTTAAAATCTCATCCAGTGATTTTAGTACAGTACATACAAGATTCAGAACCACCATCTGAGAAGATGCATGGGTCCCAACCTCTAGTACAGGCGCACTGCAGCCTACTGGGCCAAAGCCAGCCCAGCATCGGAATCCAACCCATTTGTTCATATGTTGTCCAACGCTGCCTTCCCCCCTACAACAAGGTTGAGGAGTTGTCATGAAACCATATGACACAGAAGGCCTAAAATATTTGCCATCTTGCCATAACAGAAGAAGTTTGTTGACCCCAGCCCTAGAACAGTTGTTCTCAAAATTTGACCAGTAGCATCAGCATTATATGTGCATTTGTTCGGTATGTAAATTCTTAGGCCCACCCTAGACCTACCGACTCAGAAGCTCTGGAGGCAGGGCCCAGCAACCTGTACTTTAATTAGCTCTCTAGCTGACTCTCTCGTTTGCTAGAACGGTGATTTTGTTCTCAAGCTTTAACATGTACAGGAATCAGCTGGAGTGCTTGTTAAACAGATTACTGGTCTCTACCCACACCTTCTGACTCAGTAGTTGTAGGGAGGGAACAAGTTTTGCATGTTTAGTAAATTCCCAGGGGACACTGCTGTGCTGGTTAACAGCATCATCACACACTTTGAGAATCATCATCCCAAAGAATCTAATTTGATTGACCTAAGGTGAGACCCATTTCTAAAACCCACTCAGAAGATTCTAATGAGCTGACAGGATTGAGACTGACCTTTTTTAGTTTATGAATGTGTTTCTGATTTCAAAGCAACAAGGGATACAGAATCAAGACACCAAGGTAAATGAAACCAAAGATATCACAACATAGACATGTCCCAGGCACAATATTACGTGCTCAGGATATAAAGGTCCCTGCCTCTTGGACCATACAATTTAAAAGAGGAGGCAAAAGAACAAAACATCAAATTTAAGTAACGATTAAAAAAAATTTTTTAAATCATAAAATAGGTAATTAAAAACTGTGACAAGTGTTTTGAAAGAACACTTAATAGAAATTTTGAAAATGTATAACCAGGAGTTCTGATTTAGCCTAAAGGAGCAAAGAATACTTTTCTGAGAAATTGACAACTGATTGAGCAGGGACCCAAAGAGTGATAAGTAGGTGATAGGTAAGGGAGGTGGGGAGTGCTCCAGACAGAGCAGCATCCAAAGACTTATTGGCAGAGGGATTTTGATGTATTTGAAGAACTGAAAGGGAATGAGGCTCAAGAGATAGGTAAGGGACCAGGAATGAAGAGTCCTGGTGACCAGGAGTTTAGATACAGATTTTTCTGTACAGAAAGTGCCCATATTTCTATCTGAATGAAAGAAGAAAGTTCAATTGCAGGGAATTCTGATGAGCAGACTGGAAGCAATATAACTATAGAATTATCTCCGATACTGATTTTTATGTTGAATTACCTGTTATTTTATATAGGAAGAAAAGTACTTGACTTTTTCTTATTTATTTTCAAGGTCCTCTTCCCTTGATTTCACATGTCAAAATATAGTAGGGCTCTGATATTTGACTATCTGAACGTTTTTATCTTTCATTCCAAATTTCAGAAATAATTAAAATGGTCCACCAGCATAAATTTTATCTTCAAAGGCTCACTAGGAGCAGTTATTTTCTGACAGTGGTAAGCAAGTACTCTGATAAATTTAGGTGAAAATGCTGCCAGAATATTACCATTTGGGGAACTTTTTAAAGAACTCTTTGAAAACTAATCCAATAACAGTTGCATCTTAGATGTAGGCATTTGGGACACTTGCCACTGAAGTATTTAAGTACTTTTTAAGGAATATGGTGTTTCTTATCTTCTATCATATCATTTAATGTAGGTGCTCTGAAGAATGTCTATCTCTGCCTCACATGCTAGAGCTCTGACCTTGCATAAATCTCTCTGCTCTGTATTTGTAACCTGTGGTTCCAAAAATTCACACCAGTCCTTTCTTTTTGTCAATATCATAGTTCTCTATTTATTGTCTATTCACCTATTATGTGCAACCTATTATGTTTAATCTAGGCAAAAGTCTTCAAATGTACATATATACATAATGTATAATTCCATCCTGGAATTATACATTCTGGAAAAGATAAAACTATGAAGGGATATCTGACGGGCTCAGTTGTGAGCGTCTGCCTGCGGCTCAAGTTATGATCTCAGGGTCCTGGGACTGAGCCCTACATTAGGCTCCCTACTCAGCAAAAGGCCTTCTTTTTCCTCTCCCACTTCCCCTGTTTGTGTTCCCTCTCTCAGTGAGTGTCTCTCTGTCAAATAAATTAACAAAATCTTCAAAAAAAAATACAAAACTGTGAAGATAGTAAAAAGACTGTTGTCAAGAGTTAGAGGGCAGAGAGGGATAAATAAGTGGAACACAGATGATTATTAAAGCAATAAAACCATTCTGTATGATAATATTCTTTATAACATATATGTTATATTATAGTATATATAGTATACAATGTGATAAGAGTATATACGGATGTACAGATATACAAAATACATGAGATGCACCATACCATGTGGGTTGTGTTTTGTTTTTCTTTACTATTATTACATATATATGTAATTGCATTTATGCATATTTACACATATATGTCATTTTACATGCGTATGTAATCCTTTACTACATTATACATACATAGCACCTATTATATATATAAATAACATGATAAATAATCTTTTGTTGATGTCATTTCCATTTATACTAGCATGTTCCTGGATTATACTCCTAGAAGTTGAAATGCTGGATCAAAGAGTAAATGAGCATGTACTTTTGAAAAATATTGCCAAATTCCTTTTTATAGGAACATAACAGGTGTTCATTCCCTCCAGTACTGGATGAGAGTGCCTTTTCCTAACAACCTTGCCAGCAGAATATGCTGCCAAACATGGATTGTTGCCACGCTGATGGGTGAGAAATAGTATCTCAACACAGTTTTGATTTACATTTCGTTCTATTATCAGTGAGCTTGAATATCTTTAAAGATAAGAAATCCAGTTTTCACTTCTTATGAACTGTGTGTCTTTTGCCAATTTTTCTATCACTATTAGCTTTTCCCCTTCCTATTTTTTTTAAGATTTTATTTATTAGAGAGACATAGCCAGAAATGGAACACAAGCAGGGGAAGTGAGAGAGGGAGAAGCAGGCTTCCCGCTGAGCAGGGAGCCAGATGCGGGGCTCCAGCCCAGGACTCCGGAATCATGACCTGGGCTGAAGGCAGACACTTAATGACTGAGCCACCCAGGTGTCCCTCCCCTTCCTATTTTTAATACCTTCTTTATTTCTTAGATATTTAAGATGCAAATATTTTCTTCATAATGTGAGATTTTTCTTTTGTTTGTTTATGGTGATTTGCCATGCAATTGTTTTTAAATAGTCAAATCTATCAATCCTTCCTTAAATGAGAGAGCTATGAAGTTTCAGCTGTTTTCCTAGCAGTGGTGGTAATTTTGGATAATTCATCACCTCTTTCCCAGGCACTATTACAAATAATGAATAGTATCTCCCAAAAAGCTAAATGTTATTCAAAAAGAGTACGTGACCATAGTGATATCACTATTCTAACCAAAGGTCAAATTAAGTATGCAGCTTTGACTTATTAGTTATTTTCATTCAACTGCACATTATGATAGTCTCATCTGCACCAACCCCCCCCCCTTTAACTGAGGATATAATTGGGGCTAAGAAAAGTGTGCTGGTTCAGCAGCATCTCATTTAATTATGGTAAGTGATTCTTTTTTTTTTAAATTTCAAGTGTACAGTGTATTATTTTGATACATTTATATGTTATAGTATTATTGTATTTAGTACATCATTACAGCACATTATCTATGTTGAGACATTGTAATTCTGATTTATGTTGCTATTTCGTGTCTTCTAACACTTTCTTTTTTTTTTCAGATTTTTTTTATTGTTACTTAAATTTTTTTTTCCAGTGTTCCAAGATTCATTCCCCATTCCCCACACCCAGTGCTCCACGCAATAGGTGCCCCCAGTACCCACCACCAGGCTCCCCCATCCCTCCACCCCCATCCCTCCAAGTCCCTCAGTTTGTTTCTATGTCCAAAGTCTCTGTTGTTTCATTTTTCTCCCTGGATTACCCTACTTCCCATTTACTTTCCTTCTCCCACTGTCCTCCAGTTTGCCCCTTATGCACCGCAAGTAAGTGAAACCATGCGATACTTGACTTTCTCTTCTTGGCTTATTTCACTCAATATAATCTCTTCCAGTCCAGTCCATGTTGCTACAAAAGTTGGATATTCATCCTTTCTGATGGAGGCGTAGTATTCCATTGTATATATGTATGGTAAGTGATTCTTGACCAGGAGCACAACCTCCTAATTTGTTCCCCTTTCTCACCCTGGTTTAACTTGGGACCCATTGGTTTCTATATTCATAAATCACCATGCAAAAGGATTATGTTCTCTTTATTCTACTTCTTTTCATTGTTTTTTTTAAAGATTTTATTTATTTATTTGACAGAGAGAGAGATCACAAGTAGGCAGAGAGGCAGGCAGAGAGAGAGGAGGAGGCAGGCTCCCCACTGAGCAGAGAGCCCGACGCGGGCCTCAATCCCAAGACCCTGAGATCATGACCTGAGCCGAAGGCAGAGGCTTAACCCACTGAGCCACCCAGGCACCCCCTTTATTC